>SJJU01007527.1:0-17916 GCA_012932125.1 Conopomorpha cramerella
TTTTTTTGTTATCATTCACAACATTTATTGATGCCGGTGATTAATCGATGATGAACGTCAGTGGAATATATATTTTATTTAAATTATATAATGCTATTGTTTTATTTATTCAAGTCATACATATTATGTTCTTTTTATGACAGTTATATGCCGAGTGCAAGTGCCTCTGCCTACCCCGCTTTGGGATTAAAGTTGTGAAGTGTATTTTTTTATTATTATATGCCGACTTATTTATAAAAAAAGTGCAAAGTCGAATCTCGGCACGACTCTTATAAGAACGTCCATTCATATCGACACTCAGTTCTTAATCCCCAAAAAGGGGGTGGATAGAACCATAGGATCTCAAGGATCCTTCGGAAATATTTGGGCCTTCAGATCAGCATTAGTAAGAAAAGGTAATAATATTTATTTATAGGTGCTTTTTCCGCATTGTTACCACGAAAACTAATCTTGTCCCTAATACTTTAGTCATTGGTCGTTGGATTTCGGGACTGAGATACCTACGTCCGATTGCAGCCAATTGCTTGGACCTTCTGCTGACAACAGACCCAGACAAATACTCGGTTTTGTGAAATTTTCCTTAACATCAGGTAGGGTGGTCAAATGCTTGTTCACTGCGTTTAAAAAAAAAATAAATCATTGTCTTCAAATTTATACCGTTTTATGTCAAAGAGGAACATATAAGGAGACTAATTGGGAATACAGTTCCTATTGCATGTCTTAATTTACATAATTAATTTTATTGTAGGTACTTTACAATCAAAAAAGTATTTTTTTTAAACTTGAACGATGAATGAAATTATGATCCCCAAGTGTAAGTTCCTAAAAAAGACTGCCAAAAGTTACATTGCTTTGAACAAGTACGATAACTGCGTTTTACAAATGAAAGTGTCGCTAACTTACATGCCAAGTGAAGTGGATTATTAGTATAAGATAATAATTAACTACGTATGGCTTAGGTTGTCCACACGGCTTATTCCCTTCCCATAGGAGTTTCGGAATAAAAATATGCCCCACGTTTACTACTTGATATCCAAGGTTGCGGGTTCGAGTCCGGCTGTACTGGACGTGTACCAATGGGACTCTTTCAGAGCCTACCTAAGTACGCAACGTAACGCTCATACGGTGAAGGACAACATCCGCACACCACAAGTTGTATGATCCCTGTATCGGCGATGGGCTCAACCCCTTGTCATGTTGGGTTAAATACGCTTAGTGAAGCGTGGGCATTTGCTTAGCACGTGCCTCTGCCTACCTTGCTGAGGGATTAAAAAGCGTGAAGGGTAATACAAAAGAGTAGATATAAATAAGCGTTACATAAATACACGAATATTTCCAACGCAAATAATGAAAGCCATTTTATATGACCAGTTCAGCAAAAAACAGCAGGATTGAAAATAATTGATTAGTGTTGAAATTGTTACTATTAGTCATTAAAATGAATGGAAATTGAATGAGTAATAATTATTATGTAGGTAAGTACAGATGCACAAATTGCCGCTATGACTGCATAGCGGCAAGTAAGATCTTTCCACTACGGGAAATAGATATTTACTTACATGAATCACGCTAGTAAGAATTATTATATATTCCACTAACTGGCCAATAACAAAGCTAGAGGAACTTTGTATTCACCTATGCTTAGAAAATAACAATTCTTTCGTTTAATAATATGCCTATATTTGTCAGATTAATTAATATTATATTGAACCTAGCTGACTCGGCAAATATCGTTTTGGAAACATACAATATTAACAGACTTTATCTGCTTTTGTGTGCATGAGTTATACATATAAACCTTCCTCAAGAATCACTCCATCTACTAAAGACAACCGCATCAAAATCCGTTAATCCGGTAAAGATCTAAGCATACCTACGAAGGGACAGAGAGTGAGAGGCGACTTTGATTTATACTATGTATGTATAGCACTAGAACTTTATCACCTCATGACATGATCATGGCATGTTCCAGCTGACCTGGCACACCATAGGGTGTGCTGCGCCCTCCGGATCACGTGCCGATGAGCAATAGATTTCGTGCGCACGCAATCACAAACTGTCAACTTTATTGTTTGTGTTATTGTCCTGACCCACTGACCGAATTATTTCTTTAATTAACAACTTGGTTGGAAAATCCTGAAAATACCAGCTGATTGGTATTACGTTAAATGATACGGTACCAGTTACTAGTATAAATTGAATGGTGAGTAGTGTTTTTTGTCTAATCTTTATAAATGCCTGTAGTGGGAATCTTTCGCGATTCTTCCTTATGAACTAAGAAATACGTACTTTGGTAAGTAATATACGAACCTACTAGCTACTACCTACAATAGTCAGTGAAGAGGATCGGAACCTGTACTTGAAATCAATACTAATATTATAAATGCGAAAGTACCTGTCGGTCTGTCTCGCTTTCACGCTAAAACTATTGTACTATTTATATGAAAATTGGTATGCAGATAATTTAGACCCCGATAAAGGACATAGGCTACTATATAACTGAAAAAAAAACCATGTTCATCAATCAGCTTCAACTTGTCAGTCCGACAAGGTATTTTTTAAGTCATCTGTGAAATAATGTTTAATTTGTTATCGCCGGTTGATGACTTAAAAATATTAAAATGCTTCTTTCAGGATACCTCCACAAATAACTGCACTCTGTTGTAGCTGTATTCTTAATCCAAACTCAGCTACCAAGATGTCTACCAGCGTTGAGCCTTCCGAAGACCAGCCTCCAAAGGAGATCCAGATTGTAGACGAGGAGGATTTGTTCATCCACAAAACTGGAGACATCTACAACGGCTGGTTCCAGGTCAAGAAGAAGGATATGATTGTTAAAATGCACGGTTTGTTGACAGGTGTTTTTTGCAGTTTTGTCAGCAGCAGCCGCTGGTGGTGAGCCTGAAAAGCGGAGCCCACAATGGGGTTGGCAGAGGCATTTACCAAATGCCTACATCTATATATATAAAAGAAAGTCGTGTTAGTTACACTATTTATAACTCAAGAACGGCAGAACCGGTTTGGTTGAAAATTGGTGGGGAGGTAGCTTAGAACCGGGAAACGGACATAGGATACTTTTTATCCCGATCCTGTTGGTCGCGTCGCTATACATATAGAGGGTGTTGTAGTTTATAAAATATGAAATACTGAAACTACGCGAATGAAATCGCGGGGCGTCCAATAGTTTAACATAAATACTAACTCACCTCAATAACGTACCCATGATTTGTATACTTACTACCCTTTAGGGTCCAAGTCTACTGTTTCTATGGACCCTACCTACGTTTCAGAAAGTGTCAATCTTTTGAATCGTAAATGTTTGGACCTCCCCAATCTCGATCGGTTGATTCTGCTTTTTGATTGAAGTGGTCGATTTTATATTGCGTTACCTACGTTTCGGAGCATATAGATTATAGTTAGAAATGCAAATTATGTTACTGTCTGGGGCAGCTCGATCATCCCAGACCAATAATGTATTTGGAGCGTGAAAACCATATCAATGCAATGTGCACTCTGCACTTCCGTCACGGTCTAGTGCTCATGAAAATGTTTTCTTTTCAATCATGTTAGGTCTGTACCATATAGGGACATACCGGACCTATGTGTTTTTAAAACCTGCCCAGAAATTTACTTGTCATTTGAGGATAAACGTTTGTAAATACCTACCTATATGCATTCCTATCTTTAGAAATTCACGTTAATAAAGTCGTGTTAGTTACACTTATAATTCATAAGCGGTTGAACTGATTTGGCTGAAAATTGGTGGGGATGGAGCTTGTTTATTACTAGCTTTCCGCCTGCGGCTTCGCCCGCGTCGACCTCGGTTATAAAATCCCTCGGGAATATAATTTTTTTCGCGATAAAAAGTACCCTATTATTTAAACCGGACTTCTAACTATACGTCTGCAAAATTTCAAAGCAATCGGTTCATTAGTTACGGCGTGAAAGCGGAACAAACAAACAAACTCACTTTCCCGTTTATAATATTATAGTAAGATTTTCTTCAAGCTCCTGTTGGACTCGTCGATATACACGTTAATCAAAACCGTAAGCGAAACTTGAAAAAGTTACTCAACCCATGATACTAAACAAATTTCCCCAAGGAACCCTATGTCGAAAACGAAAAAAAAATTTTACAGTTCGCCACTTTATATGAAGAGGTATTTTTTTTCCTTGCTGACATAGGCTTCTTTGGGGAACGGGGAAGGTTTAATATGAAAACTACGCGAATGAAATCGCGGGTCGTCCACTAGTCTAATATAAAATTAATTACATGTCTAGCCTCATTTAGGACGGACGACTTGCATAGGTAGTTAAAATTGCATCGCCATAAAACTCTACTACTACTAAAAGGAAATTATGTTGTGTAGGTTAGCATGGTTGGCATACCTATAAATCCGTGAAAACGTTAGCTTTTTGACCATACTTACAGGGTGATACGTAAATATATTTGATACACTGTATTAAATTTGTAACATTTACTATAACATTATGGTAATCCAATAAAGATATTGAGTATTTAAAAAAAAAATGTGTGCGTTTACTAGTGTACACACGTAAGAAGTGAAACTTCTTTATGGCCTTATTTTTCGCAAAATGATCTACATGCAACTTTCCAGAAATTGGTTAAATAAAGTTAAATTAGATAAAGTTTAAACAAAAGGATTTTATTATCATAGACATGAATAAAAATAATACAATTATTTCACTTTAACTTTTATACATTGACCGATAGTTACAATCAGAAACTGAGGTTAACCTTAAATATCTTAAATTTAAAAAAAGATGGCGCGTAACGGAAAAAAAGTTTGTTGGGGGTGCTCGATTTTTTATTAACCCGGGGCATTGACAGTTGACGCCTACTACTGAAAACTCAGTTGCGTCTACATAGACTTTGAGGAGGGTTTCCGGATCATCCTGTATATCTACATACTGTATTCATAGCACGTTTGTTCGGTGACTGCGACTGTATGAATGTTTGGGCGCGCCAATGTGAACCGATGCGGCCCATTGGCCTCGCAAGCCCGTGCTTACACCGCATTATGTAGAATTACTTGACTTGGATTTGTACCTATTGGATTACTTACTAAATATTTGAATATCATGGGAAAGTACGACAACAGTATTGTAGCTAATAGTAAATAACTTAACGGGAATGTGAAAGGTCATCTCGTAGGAAATCTTTCGGCATTAGAATTTTTTAGTAAACTGAACGATTAGGAGTTTTCTTTAAAAAAAAAACCAACAAAAGAAACCAACGAACGATCAGAGAATAAAGTAGTGGCATTTTTTTCGTTTTGAACTATCTTTTTTTTTTAATAATCTTCATTGTCAATCCTCTCTTTTAACCTGAATACGATATAAAACAACCATTAACGCCCAAAAGAACACTTACTCTTTAATTGATTTTGACTTTTATTACCAACTAGCTGTCCCGGCAAACTTTTGTTTTCCTATAGGAAGTCGCCTTTGTACTTCGTTTATTGGATGAAACGCACTTTTTAAACCTTCCCTGGACTTCCGCGAATAATGCAATGCCAAAACAAGCCAAATCGATCTAGCCGTTCTCGAGTTTTAGCCAGACTAACGAACAGCAATTCATTTTTATATATAAGATTAATAAAGTTACAATAACTTGCCAGTCTTCGAGTAGAGTGGGTTCTAATGGGTCAACTCGCGCTTTTAATCCTTACGAGAGTATGCATACATTAAAATTTCATCATTTTTCAAAGTTACATGTACCTACCATATAATGTACATTACTAGCTGACCCGGCAGACGTTCTTTTGACAAGGTTGTCTCTCTGCTTATATGTATGGCGTATACATAATATAAACCTTCCTATCTAGTAAAGAAAACTGTATCAAAACCCGTTGCACTGTTGTATCGATCACTATGAGGTAAGGCTACCGGCCATGTTCATAAAATAGATCTGCTATAATTACACATCACACTTGTCTCCTAATGGGATAGGCAGAGACAATAGACATACATCTGGTACATCAACATTCATCAATCTTTTAATACACATCGGTTTTTACTTTTTATTCCTTATCATCATGAGCCTATGCCCCATGAGCCCTTATAATCGTCCACTGTTAGACATAGGCCTGTCCACTTTCTTTTTACTCGTACGGTATGAAATTATGAATGCATATGAATATAGGTACGCAGTTGGTCTCCGTTTTCGGCCGAACTAAGGTGTATTTCCACTGACCGGACGGCACGGCACCGGACGGAAACGGATTTTTGAATCTTCAAACAAAAATGTGTCTTATATGCGATGTTCAAAGTCTATTTTACATCGAGGACGGCGACCGCATGCGTCGTGCCGCGGAATACCGACGGAGCCGGCCGCATCCGGCGGAATAATATACTTTGAACATCGTATTATAAGATACATTTTTGTTTGAAGATTCAAAAATCCGTTTCTGTCCGGTGCCGTGCCGTCCGGTCAGTGGAAATACACCTCTATAGAACGACGAACGAACGGCATGCCGCTTGCATATGGTTGTCGGCAAAAGTTGAAAAGATAAAAAGGTAGGTCAAGCGCGTAAGTATCTTCCCGATCATTTCGGCTTTTGTCGGTCGGCGGCGGCACATCTTAATGATATTTTCAAGTATCGATAGGCCGGAAAAATGTTCGTTTTGTTCTTCCTACAGCAATAATGGATCTCATTGTTGGTCAAGTTTAAGTGAGTCGTCAACCTGTGGGCCGAGTCTTGCTACACTCTCTCTTAGTAGCATTGCTCTGGTATCGCACCTTCAAACGATGTGCAATGCTGATTTATTTAATCTAATTTCAGTGTAGACTTTAGTAAAGTAGCGATGCACATAGTTTGCTGCTGGTATGCTATTACGATAATGTAATCACATTATTTATCAATTACCATTAATTCTTCTAACAACTATTTTAAAACTCTTTTATGTACACATCCAGCGCACCTAAATCACTTATATTATTTTAAATTAGTAATAGTAAGTAAATTATAAAACGTACAAATTTTAATGTACCTAGTCCTAATATAAGCATCACCTGTACCTATGACATTACGGATTACCCTATCAATAGGTAGGTACACAGACTATATCAAAGAGCAATAGAACTTTCTCGTGTTTTTACATTGACATTTTTAGAGATGCTGAAAAAATGCACCTTATTTATGTGGCCCTTTTTATGTCCAGGTCGAGGGGTCTATACGACTGCTGAAGGCGATCGTTACTCTGGCCGCTGGGACTCCAACCTCCTCGGCGCTGGTGAGGAGGTGACCCTGGACTTCAATGACGGGTCTCGCTACATCGGCACTCTGAAGGACTGGACTTACAGTGGCAAGGGGAGATACATCTACCCAGATGAAACGGTCCTAATGTGCGATTTCTCGGACAACTGTCCAATTGGACCCCTTACCATTACGGTAAGTACTTATAATTTACAGTGAAAGACGATAAACTTCTGGCGCTTTTCGAATTGGTTGGTTAATCAATACTGTTATAGAGTTTGACAATGCACAGTTCTGTTATTACTAACAAAGCTGATTTTAAAATCTTCGAAAGCATATAGCAACTATAGTTTTTTATATTACGTACAAGATTAAAAGGTGTCAGGTAATTCCCTTTTTTCACATATATTTTAATGATATTATACCGAACTGAGGAGGAATATATCCGCTCCCTGTAGTATGGAATTAAAATTTGAAATAGATGTGTTAATTAATTTTGGTCCTTAACATTAGAAGCAATGAAATCAAATCAAGAAGGGGTTTTGTCCGATTTGGATTAGTGTAATAATGGCCTGTGTGATTCTCCCGTGACAGTGCAAATATCGTTCGACAATTCGCTACAACTACTGAATGAGACGATATAATAATTTTGTGTTAGCAGAGATGACTTATGGTGAAATAAAAGTGAACGCTGGGTGTTAGGACTTGTAAAGAATCCCAAAGGCTTGACATTTCTTTCTATAAGTGATCGAATCACAAGTGAGGAAATCCGATACCATCCAACGGTTTAGCAAGTTGAAGTAGTAATAGAGCACGGAGAACCGACCGACTACGATAAAGTATTTTGATTCCAAATGAAAACTACTGAATGAGAGAGACGATAAAGTTATGTTATCCCCAATTTAAAGTTAAAAAGCGAAGAGCACAGAAAAATTGTTCATCTTTATTTTCAGGACCCCAATGGCCACGCTTGGTTGGGCAAGTCAGAGCCAGGATTCACCTGGTTCGAGCCTGTGAACCATTATTACGGCTTCCTGGAGAAGCCCGAAGTGGAGATGAAGGCGAGGGCCAGTACCGTTTCTGGCAAGAAGAAGAGTGCTTCGGCAAAAAAATAGCAAATTAAAACATGGGTATTTCATGTTGTCTTTTCCTTCCTTAATCATTTTATATGGGATTGGGATTTAGTGGAGTCCCAAATTGCTTGTGAAACGTGGATGAACCTGAAAGTTTTCTAAATTGTGTCTCTGCTACACTAGGTTTGCTTGGTTTAAACAAAAGGCTTTTTACCTGGTTAGGGAACAATGAGGATTTTCTTTAAAAAAAAAAACAAAAGAGCGAGTCCGGAAGACGAACGGCCATAGAATAATCATTCGGAGAAGTTGAATTAATAAAATCTTATATATAAAAATCAAAGGCACTTTTCGTTGTCATTCCATAACTCCGGAACGGGTGGACCGATTTCGCTAATTCTTTCTTTGTTGTACTTATTAATGACAGCAAAAGGTTCTTATGAAAGAAAAAAAATGACATCCACTGGTGGGCACAGGCCACCCTGGATATAGTTAAGACAGGACAACGTCTGTAGAGTTCACTAGTATTATATATTATATTACATTACATTATATATACGTATATATGGATAGTTTAGCCGCAGATAAAATAATACTGTTACAGACACACTGTCCCATACAAACGATTAGATCCTTCGTAACTCGGGCACTATCTACAGAAATGGCGGTGGGAGGTCTTCCTCCAAATTAGAGTATTTTTTTCTAGGCGCTTATAGCTAAACAACACTAGATTATGCGGCCGTAGACTGTTTTGGCTCTTGTTATTTCGTTGTCAAAGAGGTGCTCGTGGATTTGAGGGCGAGACGGGATTGGACGATGTTTTTTGGTTCTGTCCTTCAGTTCTAGAGAAAGCCACTATGGGGGTTTGGCCGAGAAGAGGCCTTGTATAACCCAGGTCCATAATAGTTAAGGGTCGATAATGCCGTCATTTTGTGTTCAGAAAAAAATGACCTCCCTATAAAAAAAGGCTTTTTATACTTCTAAATAACAAGATTTCAAATGCATTCTAAAGGGTCCATTAATACTTGTTTCATAAAATTTTAAATAATCTCATGAAGGAGTAATCTCAAACCGTTATTTCATTGAACCCGCGTCTTTTTACTACATTTTATGGTGGTAAAGATTACCTACGCATAATGTAAGTACGACAGTACAAAGCAATGAAATTCCATAAACAGTTGATTAATATAAGAATACACACCAAGAAGTGTCATTTTTATAATGGTGTCGCAACAGCGTACCGTGAGAGAGCCGTTAACCCACCATTCATACGGCGAGGTGTGAAAAAAAAAACTTACACTAACTACCTAAGTACTAATGTAGGTGTTGGCATCATTTGAATTTGTGTTAAACTTAAGAAAATGTCATTAGCAAGTAAGTGGGTAGCCGAACAGTAATGACACGAAGAACTGTTAGCTCTAAAATGTTTCTAAGTGATTATTTAGACACAGATATTGGTCTAGTGTTCTAAGGAAGCTATTGGTAGGTTGGGTCAGAATAATTGGTTACGTTTAATGTTGTGTGAAGTTATAGGGTATGCAGCTAGCTGCGCTTTTACGAGTATGACTGTGGAACTTAGAGCATTGAGACCCTAGAGATAAACATAAAATAATAAAAGTCATGCACATTATTGAGACTTGATTTTCCTATTAGGCTGTCATCTCTTAACATCTGTATAAATCTATGGTCCATATCCTTGGTCACAGCGGATCATACGTAAACGGATGGACCGATTCTTTAATGTGGCTCAGGCTTTTTGGACAAATCTTCAAAATGGGTCACAATAAAGCAGGTCAATAGGCCCCTATATGTGGCGACTAAACATCCTTACTTCAGAATTTGTGACGCTACAAAGACTTAGATAATCGATTGAAAAAGTGTCCAGTCAGCTTGAAAAACGCCTTTTTGCTGGTCTCTCAATCTCTGTAACGGAAGTGATTTTGACAAGTGTTTGTATATCATGGGCCGTCACAAATATTTGTGACAGCCATAGAGCCATAGGTTTTGTGATACAGCGATTTATTAGAAAAATGCAAAAATCTGTGTCCAGCCAGCTTGAATTTACGTAGAAACATTCTGGCTGGACACCTCTGAATCTGATGAACGGGAGCGTTTTTGAATACGGTTTCTTTATTAGGTTTTAGTGACGCAATTTGTGACTGCGATAACGTTGAATTTATGGCATTTTTTCAATCGATTATCTAAGTCTCTGTAGCGTCTCAAATTCTGAAGTAATGATGTTTAGCCGTCACATATAGTGGCCTATTGACCTGCTTACTTGTGACCCATTTTGAAGATTTGTCCAGCCAGCCTGAGCCACATATTCTTTATGTACTCAATTATTTTTAATAAGATTTATTTTTGAAAGAGAAAATAATTTGACATGTAGGTATTTCAACAAAATTCATTCGAAGAGGACTTCTGTGGGGTCCGCTAGTAGTTTTTTCTTAAAAAACAAGGAGACACTGCCTTTTCAAAGTTGTGGTAAGAACTATACCACATAATATATGTATACTGCGTGTAAAAGGACCCCTAGCAAGTCTTAGGTATTGTTTGGCTCGTTAGCATGAACAACTATCATCTCCCGGGACAAAAACAGTCTATTTTGTATGGAGATGGCGACATATAGTAAAAGTATTAATAACTTTTGTCGACAAATTAACGAGTCCAACAACATTTCTAAGACCATTGCTTGGGGTCCTTTTACACTCTGTATCGTACATGAATAATATAGTAGAGAAACAATAAGTATATATCTTATCCCAAATTTCTTTGTTTGGCGACCGATTTTTCTTTTTCATTTCCCTGCATTGTCGCTATAGTAAAAGTTGTTCATATTGACAAGTCCAATAACGTTTCTAAGACCATTCCCCGGGGTCCTATTACACACAGTGTAAGCTTTCCTTTGGAATAACTCCATTAAAGAAACCGCATCAAAATCAATTCCGTAGTTTTACAGATATAAGCATACATAGGGACAGATAGCGGAAGACTAATTAGTGTTGTGAAAATGTGGTATTATTGCAATGTTACGTTAAAATCAGTTGTTGCGCGAATGAGTAACAAACATCAAAACATCTATATAAACTTTCACGTTTGTAATTTTAGTACTATTAGTTTGTCTTATCATATTTTTGGATAAATAATCTAAAAGAATTGTGTGGGTAACACGCATACCAAAATGTGTGAACACCAAAAAGGCCTACCACCTGCCCACCACTTAAAATATCACGTAACTTTAGTCATGTGAATAACAAGTGCCTCTTTCGAATCCAAAGCCATGATTGTAACATAACACTCTCGGCTGTTTATCCGACTTCAAAAAAGGAGGAGGTTCTCAATTCATTCGGTATGTTTTATGCTCGTTACCTCAAACCTTTTAACTGGGTGAACCGATTTGGACAATTCTTTTTTGTCATTTATGAGAAAACCCTAAAATTTTTAATAGTTTATCGGTTGAAGTTAATTACAATTTTTAAAATACCTCATATATAAAACTCGAAGTCCTGACTTATTCATCACTGACTCATCAAAACCCAGCCTCAACCCTTGATCTGAAATTTTCGACAAATTTATTTTTAAGATGTTTAAGCGAGTAATCTTCAAAATTCACCCCCTAAAGGGGGTAGAAATGTATGTGAGAAAAACGTTAAATTTGGTGGTATAGTTAAAAACTGGGTGGATATATTTTTAATGGAAATTAATATTGAAACTGCGCGAATGAAATTGCGAGGCGTAATTTGTCAATTGTCTTTGGAAACATTGATAACCTAGCCCTTTAAAAAATGTACGCTTTTATATACTTAAGCTCTCTACGCACTAAACCCGTCGGCTTTGGTTATGTTATCAGCACGATAATCGCATAATACGCTCGGCGGGTTTGGTGTGTAGAGGCATTTACACATACATGCGAGGAAATGTAACTGTTTTGACCATCCATCTTGAATCTTGATCTGTGTGTCCCTTAGCACGTAGGTAACGTGCAAAGTGTCTGCCTCCGCATATTAGCCGTGACTTGTTACGTCATTGCGCTGTGTGTTTCGTTCGTGACATCGTGAACCCGCGCCGTACTGTACCGACCCGACAACCTAGCGATTCAAGCGCACTGTACTTTCTTGGTCACATTGAGTTACGCCCTTTTATAGTATTTTTTTAGTCTCGCCGTATTTGTTTGTTGTTTTTAGAGCTCAGTTTATATTGGTTGAATTTTACTTAATGAAGGTACAACAACGCTTGCAGCGGAAGACACGAAGCCTGTACTTGCCTCTCAACAAACACCTTACATTAAGAAAAGGACGGGAGTATAGATAGCTAAGCGAAGGTGTCTTCCGAGACGTACACAGGAATAAATCTTAGATAAAGTAAACACACGCTTCTCAAGTGGTTTCTGTCTTTACTTCGGCATGCCCTTAGTGCACAGATCGCGTGTCAAGTATCTTAAAGAAAGTTTAGTATGTTGTTTTTAGAAAACAAATCTTCAGTATGCATGCGGTTTGTCAGCTTGTGTTGTTGACATTGTTTGTGTGTTGGGTGTTTATTGAAAACTGTACGGTTGGCCAAGAAAGTGGTCTATGAATTTTAATGAATTCCCTTTGTGACTAAAACATCAATATTGTTGTTATATTGTGATTAGAAAAAAAATAACTCTATGGCTAGTGGCAGTAAGTTTCAACCTTAGGGTGGTAGGCGAGATTCTTGGCCTATACATATACACTGCACAGCTTGGTATATTTATCATTATTTTATTTTTTCACTTAGGTGGGGCGCAAACGTTCGGAATGTGGCAATTCAAATAATAAAAAAAGACGCTCCAAATGGCAGTTACGTCAATTTCAGTTGAATTCGTTTTACTTGATTTGTCGTATTCTGTACAGACAATTCCGATTGTATGCTGCCCGCCTAAAAGAGGTTCTGCGGCACAGTTTTACGCCAAGTAAATTAGGTTTGATTTTGGGTTATGTTAGGTATTTAGTATTAATTAGTACATATTAGAACTTTTACAAAGAACAGGTAAATTGAGAATATAATCTGGCAGATTATTACTTATTCATTTGTTGCATTTCTTTGTAATTCTACTAAATTGTTCTTTAAATTAATTTGTTTTAATGTTATGTTTATAAAATGTAGAGTAGTAGTAGTAAAGTAACAATATACCAGTGGCGTGCACACAATATAGGCAAAAAGACACTGCCTACCTTAGTATTTTGGTCACCCGACCTATAAAAAATAAATTAAATTTATTTATTTATTCAATTAATGGAGTTATTTCTAGATCCTTTTTGTTGTACTCACGACATAGGCTAACGAAGGTAGGTATATTGTTACTGTATAATAATATATTGTTACTTCTTCACGTAAAAAATATTATTTCGAAACGTTTTTTGCAGATTAATTTATTTCGGAATTTCAACAACAACGGAACATAAACAGCGGGTAACAATGGTTGTGCTAAATAGTTCAACTTATGAGGTGAATAGTGTGGGGTTAGAGGACTCAAATCATACAGCTACTATTTATAGCTACTCGAATTAGAACACACAACCTGTCTAGTGCAAGCCCCTAAGCTCAGTGATGCAACTACTACACCGTAGCCGCCATTAACAAAACACGTTTGTTTAAGAGACCATCACGTAAGGTACAAATTATACATTACCATTTCTTATGTTACTTTGACAAATTACAAATAGATATTTTGTACTTAAATAAACATTCCTATAGGTTAGAAACTTACCTACATATTGCGTGTAAAAGGACCTCGAGTAATTGTCTTAGAAACGTTGTTAGGGACTGTATGGAGAAAAAAAAACAATTCTGGATCACCAAGGAGTGGGTTGCATAAATGTCCTGTTATAACGTTGATAAATGAATTTTAGTAGCAATGTATAGCACCCAGATACAATATATACGTATAAAAAGACTTCATTCGTAAGAGACATCTGAAAAATAGTTAAGCTTTCTTTGCGTGATAAAAAAGCTTATCATGTCAATACATGATAAGCTTTTTTATCACAAATATTCAGTAAATTGATTTGGAAATACCGAAAAACATTCAACCGCATCGTAGAAACTTGATCTTGTCGTAATGGACACAGTGGGGTTTACCGAAATAGTAAACTTCGGCTTAAAACGGTATTTACAGGTCGTCCTGTATATGTGTGAAATTTAATGTTATGCCTCTATGAAAATACCTCGAAAATGTTGTCTACTTAAATGTGGGTCCCCTCAAACCCTAGTGCTTCCGAAATCGATTCCTTTATGGATTTTTCTTGAGTTTTTATTGCAAGTTTATTTTATTGTGCTAACTTAAACTGTAGATACTTACATAGATAAATAAGTCTCCGGGTAAATTTTACACAATATGATCTCTTGACACTAAACTATTAGGAGTAAACCTGTTAGGAGGTGTATGGATGCTACAACTCTGGTACGCACACTTAATTACGTAAATACTATTAAATATCTATATAGATAGACAAAACTCCCAGGATAAACACCACCTAATACGTCACCTCATCACTAAAGCGTTATTTTCGAACCGAGAATAGAACTCGCGACCGTCGATTTAGAGCCACCCTATGTTATTATACGCAAACGATTTTTAATACAAAAAAGGATGGACAGTGAAAAAAAAGTTCACTAATCACCATAAACGTTTACCTAGCCAGTAAGGGCCTTACTAATAATGGTGGAATTGCTATTTCGAAGATACACAAAGCTCAACTTAACTTGTCAGTTGTATGTCAAATACGGAATAACCAGTTCTTGCAGACCTATAATAACCGTTGTATAAGTGATAACGCGTTTATTGGTAAGGAGGTTAATGTTTACTATGTCTTCTTCTTGACTTGTATTCTGTTGGGGCCTTAAGTCCTACGCCCCAACAGAATACAAGTGTAAATAAATTCTATTAAAACGTCTATTTTATTAACACCTACACACAATAACAACTAATATTACCTAACATCGCCTTGCCTAGAGTAGTCGTAACATGGCGAAAAGTTCTACGTATGGCTTTAACGATCGAAATTCTGCGCCTACGCATGTCACGAGAGCCAATCACTTTTGGCAATTACTATGTCGTCGGTGGAACTATTGTGAGATGCACGTAATATCCTCCCACGGTTACAGCGCAAAGTATTTCCGGTGTTGTAAGCACTAGGTATTGCTTATAGTGGTTTGCATTAAACTTAAAATTATTTTAAGTACTTGATGGGTAATTTCAGAGAATTTAAAATGTACCAACTGATTAAAAGTTATAGAAGCAAATTATGTTTTTTAAGTTTCGTTACTAATATTGACTTCCAAATCTTCAATTATTAAAAAAAAATAGTAGTGAAGTAACGAACGAGGGAATACCTGACACAGACGTAAAGTAAGTAGAAATAAAATGTGTAACTTATTTACGTAAGTTAAGATCAAGTTTCGACTTTAAAGTAGCACCATTTAATTTAATCCACACGTTTTATTTTACTATAAACACGTTTATTATACTCCAAATGCATTTAATCCACTTAAAGAACAGACAAAGTCTTCCTATACCGGTACATCTTTTGATGGAAGAAGATTTGTGAACATTTTCGATTTCCGGAATACTTACCGGCTTCCACACAAAGCCCTACTATGTAATTGTTTTTCATACATAAAATATTATACCGTTATTTCTTCACGGGAAAAATATTTTTAATAAATGTAATTTGTTTAAAAAACAGATATTTTGCAGTTTTGTTTTAAACTTTCTTCATTGATAACTATTATATTAAGGTTCCTCGTACATTTCTTTATTCACATTTTCGACGAATATAAGGCACATACATATTCTGAAACTCCTCTTTTTATTGCTACTAATTTTAAAAGGGGTTTTTTATTTGGAATTGTCGTATTCGTTACCAGAGTTTAATCGAACAACGGAATTAAGGTATGAGATTCGAGTTGATTCTTGAAATTGTAACTCGAGTTTGGTCATATGGAGAGGATGGATGAAAGTCGATTAACGAAAGAGATTTATATGGGTGATGTATGCGGCCGGGTAGAGGTCGCCCCGGAAGGACATACATTGATTACATTGGTGGTGAAAAATACTCGAAACCGGATCTCATGTACGAAAAGATGTATGAATGTTGATGAAGCGAAAGGGATATGTTAGGGCCGTGACAAATGGAGATCTGTAGTCTCTGCCTATGCCTCTAGGCGTGAAGTGTATGTATGTAACTCGATAATTATAGCACACCTTTCTCAGATGAACTTTTACTGAATTATAATTTTTCATTTCAAGTATTCCAAATAGCTTCATTTAACGGTGCCATCTGAATATTATTTCAGAATAAGGCCCTAAGAGCCTTTCCGGTATTCAAAACAAGGCTGTCCCATTCACACAAACAAGCGCCTGCGCCTGTACATTATATGTAGGTACTTACTTTAGTTGTCACAATTTATTGGGTCGGCCATTAGCATAATGTTTTGGCCTCTCCCTTCACGAACACAAGTACTTGCCTACTATCTACTTGTCTATGCTAATTGCACTTCCTTTGTATAATTATTTGGAATTCGATATGAAAGTAGAATTACAATTGGTCTTGAATTAATTCCGTCGTCGACGAAGTCTCTGCGTGCGTACTTTAGTTTGTTTGTACCTAGTCAAGGGCTGTAGGATACATTTCCAATGCTTTCTAAAATCGCTAGGGTTGTCTATAATGTCAGGAAAAAATGTGTCGTACTGTAAGGATATATTCATTAACCGAAGTTTCGAAAAAACCGAAGGTGTGCCGCTCATGTTGTAATTGACTGTACAATTTATTAGAATATACCTCGGGCTCTAGAGGCGAGTGAGACCGAATTATTGTTAAAAAAAATACTTACCTAAGTAGCAGTGGCGTGCACTGGCTTTCACGATAAGGTAGGCAGTAATACCCAAGGATTGACATCTATGTATAGGTAACTTGTCTTTACGAAATATAGGTACCTACCTATCTACACACCCACAAAACACAGGACCTTCGTCAGCCTATGTCGTGAGTACAACAAAAAAGATCTAGCCTTTACTCTTATTACACGCCACTGCTAAGTAGTCCTCAACACTCAAATGGTTTTGCAAAATAATATTGTATATTTTCTCAACTTACAGATATATAGAAGGTAAGGGAGGGAAATATAATGACAAGTTAAACTTTTTAACAAAAGATAATTAACCGCCGAAAAAACTGATAATTAATTTTTTTTTTCCAAGTTTACTCATATTCATTAATAATTACAATTATTTTATTTTATCAAAATCGGACTATTCTGTACAAATGCATGCTTGGTCAAACATAAAAATAAATATTTCCGACTTAAAAACCTCCTCCGCTTTAAGTCAGTAAAAAAACAATAGGTACACAAAAGTAACGTTTAATGTGAAAATAAATACTTGACGTATTGACTTTGTAACATTTCATAATGGACGAGTTTTCTTATCCCAAGCACGTGTATATAGAACACTTAAAAATAAAACAGACGTCCCTCACAGAAGCTCTCTTATCAGCACTTAAAGCTCTGAAAAAAAGCTCTCTACTGAATGACGCTTGTAAAAGGTAACTATTAGTTTTAGCTCGACCGCACGCAAACGCTACTTCTCATAATATACCTACTTT
>SJJU01007530.1:0-18263 GCA_012932125.1 Conopomorpha cramerella
ACATTTGTTTTGCCATAGGAAGTTGCCTTTGTACCCCGTGTATTGGATGAAATACACCTTTTAAACCTTCCCTGGACTTCCGCGAATAATTCAAGACCAAAAATAGCCAAATTCGTCCAGTCGTTCTCTAGTTTTCGCCAGACTAACGAACAGCAATTCATTTTTATATATAAGAAGACTAGTGGACTCGACAGACGTTGTCCTGTCTTAACTATTAATATGAATATCGAGGGTGGCCTGTGCCCAGCAGTGGATGTCATTTTTTTCTTTCATAAGAACCTTCTGCTGTCATTAATAAGCACAACAAAGAAAGAATTAGCGAAATCGGTCCACCCGTTCCGGAGTTATGGCATGACAACGAAAAGTGGCTTTGCGGCCGCCGCCGGCTTCGCTCGAGTGCAATGCTGATAAATTAGTTTTTCTCTACTATATATATGCATGTATTATACATATTATGCCATATTATGATTCTATTAGCCGGCCCGACAAACGTTGTTTTGGCGATATACATTATAAATAGTGTTTCTATGCTGTTATACATGCATGTATTATACATATAAACCTTCCTTAAGAATCATTCCATCTACTAAAGACCGCATCAAAATTAGTTGCGTATTTTCAAAGATATAAGACAGCGGGAAGCAACTTTGTGTGCTGACAGTTTATTACATTTCTGAATTAGCGCGTCTTTTTCCATACATCTTAAAAATGAACTAAACTACTATTTGAAAAGAAATATTAGTCCTACAAAAACTGCGATTTTTTTTTGCTGAAATGTATGTCAATATACTTCATTGTGTGAAAACATCATCCAGTATCAGGGCTCTTCAGCCATGAAAAATGGTATAGTGCACACCCTGCGATTTCATTCGCACGTAATTTCTATTAAAAATACTACAACCTCCCACCCACTTTAGAAAGATATCTCCAAATTTTACATTCTTCTCATATACACATATTCTAACCCCCTTTCCTATCTCACGTAAAACCTTTCTTATCTGACGTAACAAACATCTTGGCTACCCGACCCAAAAATAGAGTTATTGTTAGATCCTTTTTTGTTGTAGTCACGACATAGGCTAACGAAGGTCCTGTGCTTTGTGGGTGGGTAGATAGATAGCCTACCCTATCTTTATTTCGTAGACAAATTACCTATACACATCAATCTTTTGAAATTACTGCCTACCTCGTCGTAAATAAATAAAAATGTTTCCAATGGTCGAAACCAATATTCAACAGAAAAAAACATGAATAAACAATAAAAATATATTGTGTTATTCGTTTTTGTTGTTTTGTTTACTTTTGAACATCGGATATTAAGATTAAATTAAGCCGACTTTATACGCCATGCAATTAATGAAATTGCAGCTTTATGTATTAACTCTAAGTCCTTAGATATATGATTCAGATATTCAAACTACTTGCTTACAATAAAACTCAATAATAAAATTACAAACGATTTGCAAAGAACTCAAAAATAATATCACATATTAAAGTTATAGCTGGTTTAAAACAATTCCAAAAGAACACACAACAGATTAATACAGGTGTAATAAAAAACATACATAGACAAAGTGGAAATATAGAAGTAAATAGCTTTCGGAATATAGGTACTTGAAATTCTGTTATTTTGTCATTTAGAGAATGAATGAGATAGAAAAATAAAGTTACAGGTAGTATTTATAATCTATAATTTTAAAGATAAAAAAGAGATACATAATAACCGAATATACGTATTCGGTACGTACAAACGTAAGTGATGACTGGAGATACTCCTATGTTCAAATCAATCATATAGTTCTTCAGAAAGGACCTATCATGCGTCATTGAAAATAATTCAAGACCTATTAGAAGTAATAACGCATCATGCAAAACGCCCAACGAATAATAATTTTCTTCTTCCAACTTCTAACCCTACAGAAGCAATGGTTGTTCTACTGGGTAACCCCATTTGTCCCATCTTAGGAAGTTCCCTCAACAGTATCTCGTGTGCCTAAACTTAAGCTACTTATAAAAACATTATAAACAGACAATTACCGTGAAATGTCAAATAATCTCGTCGCGCCAATGTTGTCCTCCGTCAAAATGTCAAACCGCCAAAAATACGTTCGTGTTTTGATTGCTGCATCGCACAAGTTAAAATACAGGACACACGATTTTATGACGCCCGGATACTATATTCAGAATCACTTCTGACAACTATGCTATGACAGCAAATTATATTTGAGAAATGACAAAATTGACATTTGTTAACGTTAGACCAGGCGTAAGACAGTATCAATTTTTTTTAAAGTCTGTCAATAAACGGCAGTGAAATTAATCAATGCACACTTTAATTACAAATAAGAGGGTAGATCGTTTTTGCCAGATAATTATGCAGAGCGGAACTTCATCAGCTTTTCAAGGCTTTAGATATTATTCTGAGACGAGATAACAATTTAAGGGAAACTGCAAGCCAAGGTCATTTGTAACAACAGCAAACAATATCTAAATTGCATTTTCATCTTTGGCAATGAGATTTTTTTCCCCGACTTTTTTGGGTGTAATTTAAGGTTACTAATAATGTTTGGTAATGTTTAGTTGTGTGTTTCTGAGTGTGTGTATAGTGTTGTAATTGCACCACATACAAAGCCATGAATAAAGAAAAATAATTTAAAAAAAAACATTACTTTCTAGTATAACACTCATCTGCAAGCGCTCTCCCACTCTGCCTGGAGAGATTCAAAGCGAACCTCACTCCAATAAAGGCAAGGATCACCAACATATCGGAACACTGAAATCCTCTGTTTACAATCACGACACAAACTTTTTTTTTCACTCGCCCGAAAGGACCTAAGATCCAAAACTTTTTCGTTAAAAAAGTGTAGAACTTCTTTTTTTTTTTATTTTTTGCGCGCAAAAAGTTTCCTCGCGCCAAATCCAGGAAGTGGAACGCGGAAGGCGCAGCGCTGCGGCAGTCGAGAGCGAAAGTGTGCGGCTGAACAGCGCGCAATCCAATAACACACTAGTGACTAGTCACTCGAACCAGCCAGCTACAACAACGCACCGAGGCGCACGGTGGACGTAATCGCGAGAATTAGTCTAGCTTGCAATTTTTTTTTTTCGTTGTTGTAATTTTTCTCTCGGCACATTCTAGAAGGCATCGGCGAAGTTATCAACAAGTCCATTCGCTGTATGAACTGATCGACCTTATTATGTTTTTACTTTATTTGCATTGTCATGAAATTACTTTTTTTTTAATGCTGTTTTTTTTAAGCTGGACAGCGAATTAGGTAGGTATGATAAGTATATATAGATATAAGGTCCGTATTATTTTGAATTCCGCAAAAATGGTCTCATTGGAAGACATTTTAAATTACTTGTCAAACAGCTGTGTATTATTGAACAAAACACCAGCTGTCCCTATTTTTCGAAAGGTACAAGATACAGGTTGCTCGGGCGCACATGTAGCCACCTGCAAAGCGTTGGAACTTTTGAAAAACAAGATTATAAGAGAAATAGGAAGGAAAACATCGAGATAAAACCTGAATACTAGAAGGTGTGTGAATTCTTAATGGCGATGGTCTCACCCCCTGTCACGTTATGTATAATATTCTCGGTGAGCGTTTTGGGATGACAATGCGTAAAGTAAAAAATATTATTCTGTAAAATAAACAGTTTCTCAGGTTGCTTCAGCTGCAGTATGCAAACAACATTACGTGTGTGCATTGGATTAAATGCAACAGATATTCCGGTACAAGAAGTGCACATCTGTCGGAAATAGATATCATATTCCTTTATATAACTATCACTAGATTATAACTAGCATTACAAGTTATTATATTGCCGGCTTAATTTATGTATGAACATTTACAAAAAAAAGTGTCTATTGCTACTTTAGCAAAAACAAGTAAAAATGTAACAAAAGAAATATCATTAAGATCAGATTCTGTGCGCTCCAATTGTAAATGAACATAACACACTGGGGATATTAATTATAATTTAATTTAAAAGAAACACTGAGGCGCTTGCTCGTCATAACGTCATAAGGGTTAGCCTAACGTCATGAGGGATCACCCCCTGTCACGTTACAGAGATCACGTACCAACCCAGGAGTGTTGACCAAGGGACCCGAATTGCCTTGCTATTAGTATTATATTATTCCTTTATTGTTTCCTGGGTACCTACGTGACATATGGAGCGTATCTGAAGTTAAGTTTCATTTACTAATTAGAGCTTTTGCCGTCGATACGTAAGCTGCATTACTCATAAAAATAGGTCTCTCGGATGTTTTGTGTATCAATTAGCTCCTGAAATGCCAGCCAACGTTGTTTTGCCCATATACTTATTATTAACAGTGTTTCCCTGCTATTATATGTATGTATTATAGATAGAAGACTTCCTCTAAAATCACTATCTATTTAAGAAAACTAAAATCGTATACATAGGGAGAGACAGCTGGATGCGAGAAGCCGAAAACAGATCACGGTGGCGTGCAATTGGAGAGGCCTATGTCCAGCAGTGGACAAATATGGGCTGACGATGATGATGATGAGACAGCGGGAGGCGACTTTGTTTTATACTAGTTGACCCGGCAAAAGTCGTACTGCCAATAAACTTTATTCAGTGTTTCCCTGCTATTATTTGTACGGAGTCAAGAAAACATGTGCGTTGAAAAGAGGCAAAAGCAAGTAGACGCGCACGTCTCCAGGGAATAGCCCGTACGCCGAGAGCTAGGAAGGCTTGGGCGGTGGTGGGCTAGTCCCTGATCAGATACATGTATTATACCTATATCTAAACCTTATTTTAAAATCCCTCTGTGTATTAAAGAAAAGCGCATCAAAACTCAATGCGTGGTTGAAAAGATCTAAGCATACATGCGGGACAAATAGCGGGAGGCGACTTTGACGAATAATATTAAAGTATTGTAACAAATTGTGTAAACAAAAAAAAAACAAAACCTAAGAACAAAACGATGAGCAAAAATATATACTAGCATAGAAATGTTATCTGATTTGCAAAAAATAAACAAGTTGTACATTCAACCTACTTTATAATATTTTATCTTTTCGATTTCACTGGATTCAATTTTATCAACGTCTCCTTAATTTAAATATAAACTTATAAAATAATATTCAAATTTATAAAACTGTCTCGACGCTAAAATAGTTTATGAATTAAATATGTCTAAACTAAAATTAATAGCCAAGATTATGTACGCGCATAACTTGGAAACGAGTGGACGTAGCGAAATGGCTAAAAAAGCATCCAGATCCACACGGGTCACAATGACGAACACTGGGGAGCAAAATAAATTAGACTAGAC
Source organism: Conopomorpha cramerella (assembly GCA_012932125.1). Taxonomy (NCBI): domain Eukaryota; kingdom Metazoa; phylum Arthropoda; class Insecta; order Lepidoptera; family Gracillariidae; genus Conopomorpha; species Conopomorpha cramerella. The sequence goes on from SJJU01007530.1 coordinate 5,306, forward strand.
ACAGCAATATCCTTACTGTGGCAAAACATATATAACTAGTGGACGCCCCGCGATTTCATTCGCGTAGTTTAGTAGTACCTGCATCCCAAATTTGAAGCGTCTAACTTGAGCCGTTTAGATTTTTCATACAAAAGATTTTTCCCGTTTATTCCCGTTCCCGTAGGAATTTCAGGAATTCCTTTCTTAGTACATCCCTATGGTACATAAGCTACGTCCATACGAATTTTCAAGTGTCTACCTTTCGCCGTTTGGGCTGTGCGTTGATATGTCAGTCAGCTTTTCCTTTTATGTATTAACGTTACGATCCTTTCCTAAATGAATCGGTTATTTACCAAAGGCAATCAATCAGTCGGTATTTTTCCGATATGGCAATTTAGATGCATTTTTATGAGATCTTGGCATTGCTGTTTATAGTTATATGCTTCATTTGTCTGATAAACAAAATAAATTACTTAACAAAGAAAATTTTTGAAAAATCATTTATTTGTCTCTACTGTAAAATTAGGACAGCTTGACTTATTGCCTTTGGTCAATATCCGATTCAAATATACGTGTATGTCTTGCCATACAAATGCAACGTAGACTGATGATTGATCTGCGCAAGGTGGCTGGCAGAAGCTGGACGCGAGATGCCAAAAACAAATCAAAGTGGCTTGCACGCCATTGGAGAGTCCTAAGTCCAGTTGTGGATGAATCTGGGCTGATTATGGCGTGTTCTGGAATATTTGAAAAATATGTGTTTTCCGACAGTGAAACCTTGTGCCTTCCACTAGTAGATACATTAACCTATACACGATACTAAAATTGCATAGACTGAGATATCTAGAAACTAAACTCCACAAACAAGGTGTTCAGGTTATAATTGACCTCCTTTTAAGTAAATTTTAAACTCGTTGGCGACCAATGAACACGGTATCGAGCTTAAAGTACTATGTGTGAATACTCCAAAACCGGCGAGAATGTATGAAGATATGTATGAGGCCTTTTGCCTTGGATACCACGTACCTAGTAAGTAATTAAACATGTATAATGGATAGAGTGATTTTAATGGAAGACTATTATGTGTATAATGCAAACATTAATAGCCGTGTGGAGACGGCGAATAGAATACGTGTGTAATTTATTCTATTCGCAAAAACTTAATAAATAATTAAAAAAAAATTATAAATTATATGACCTTGATATGTTTGGAGACAGCTACAGTTTGTATAAAGAAAATATTATTAAGAAATAACGAGTTGATACTACCACTAGCGTTCTTAATTCCTTGAATATATTGTTTCATTATTTTTGTGTCTTTGCTATGTTAGCTTAATTGATAAAATATGAATAGTAATGTACGTAATGTGCTTTTAATTAAACAGTAATTCATTACCTAAGAAGGTTACAACGAGTGTTATATAAAAATGTTGTGCATATCTATTATTGATGTGAACACTAGAATTTAGTTAAGTTAATGTTATATTGTATTTCTAAGTGTTTATATTGTTGATGTGCCTGTATCTATTATATAAAAATCTGAGCCACTTTTCGTTGTCACGGCATAACTCCGGAACGGGTGGAGCGATTTCGCTAATTCTTTCTTTGTTGTGCTTATTAATCACAGCAGAATGTTCTTATGAAAGAAAAAAATGACATCCACTGCTGGGCACAGGCCACCCTAGATATTCATATTAATAATTAAGACGTTTGTCATACATAAATAGATAAAAGCCTTATCTATCCCATCTTGGGGGTCGTAAGAAGCGACCGAGGCAACTCTCCAGAGGACGGAAGTGAGTTACACCACAACACCACCGCGATCGCCAACTCGCCTACCAAGCTTGGCGATTATTGGCATCCGCTCCAATCGATCATGGAAATCATTGGGAGAGGCCCTCGTCCAGCAGTATTTAGTATTCATTATTGTGTCACATAACGTAGGTACGTCAGAAAAAGGACATGGTAAAGTAGTGGACGTCTTGTTGCTCATGATGATAGTAGGGAAACACTGTTAATCATGTACATACTAACAACGTTTGCCGGATCTAGTAGTTTGTGTACAGTTTGTGTTTGTTGTCATGGTAGGAACCGCACAGTTTCCAATTCGTGCCACAACAAAACGTCTGCGGTAACACAAGAATAAATTGTATACTGAAATGCCAAAGTTTATTGAGTACAGTGAAAATACAGGCGACTTTCCCTCCTGTAGGTGTACAAGCTTTCCTGCTAAACTCAGGTTTACATAATTTATAAAACACTAGTGGCCTCGACAGACGTTGTCCTGTCTTAACTATTAATATGAAAATCTAGGGTGGCCTGTGCCCAGCAGTGGATGTCATTTTTTTCTTTCATAAGAACCTTCTGCTGTCATTAATAAGCACAAAAAAGAAAGAATTAGCGAAATTGGTCCACCCGTTCCGGAGTTATGGAATGACAACGAAAAGTGGCTTTGATTTTTATACATAAGACTAGCCGCAACCAGGCGGTGTTACCTGCAGGTATACCGTTCCCGTGAGTAAATCGGGACAAAATATGACGATAGTGTTTTTTTAAATTATTTAGTGCACAAGTCATCTTCACGTCCTATCTTGGAAGATAAAACTAATAAAACCGTCCTCATTTTTCCATGCAATATTACTACAATCTCATTATTTTAAACTACGAGTATGTAAAGAAAATTTTGCCAATTTTTCTTGATACAGTTAATTTTGGAGAAGATCTAAAGAGTACTGGACACATTGCTTTCGCGTCGAATGTCGGTTGACTAGCCGGAGTCCGTGTTTCCTGTGAGATTTAGTCTGCTTATTTTCATTTATACATTAACGTTAAGCATAAGTGCTTCATCATCGCTGCTTAACACTAAGCAAAATGGTGGTCAACGCTGTGAATAAAAAAAATGAAAATCAAACTTACATTCGTCCATTCTATTTGATTGATATAGATCTTTGATAGCCGACTTCGGTGATAAGTAGTTATAATCTAGAATTATATTTCTTTTATATAATAACGGTTTTATTTTTAACAAATCATTGTTCCGAATACAAATATGCATTAAAGTAACAGGAGGAGCTGTCAAAATGGTCTAGTACATACTAATTTGAATTGTGACTTGCGCATTGGTCTGCTTTATGTGTTACCAGCTACACGCTTCGGATTTGCTTGTGTAGCATTAAATCTCTTTATCTTACTAATATTATACATGGGAAAGTGAGTTTGTTTGTTTAGCTTTCACGCCGTAACTACTGAACCGATTGCTTTGAAAATTTGCAGACGTATAGTTAGAAGTCCAGTTTAAGTAATAGGGTAATTTTTATCCCGGAAAAAAATGACATTCCCGAGGGGAATCAAAACTATTAACCGCAATATAACCGAAAACCACGCGGGCGAAAAGCTAGTTGATAATAAAATGTGCTCGTTTTAGTGTACTAGCTGACCCGTGAAGCGTTGTGTATACAGCGTGTAAAAGGACCCAGAGAGAGAGACGAGGGGTCCTTTTACACGCAGTGTTAGCCTAATGTTTTTTAAAAGTCACACAAAAGATTATCTATGTGTCAAGAGCAAATAAATATAAGAAACACAACAAAACAACCTTATCGTCCTATTTTGTAATCTTTTGCAATCTAATCGGTGCCTTTAGCAATCATTGTAAATTTTTACATATTTTGTAATGTATGTGCAATAAAGTAAAATGATTAATATTGCGAGCCACTAATTTCCCGCCCGTACAGGGCCCGAACCATTGGGTCAAAAGAACGACGCAATGTTTCCCAGCAGATGGCAAAAGTTGACGTGGTCGCCCCAGAAAACAGTGATGTGATGAGATGATGTCTCACGACAAAGGAGGACGGAGACGAGGTACAAAGATTACATTCATTCAAAGAGTTCATTCAATATTTTATATATTTTTGTTCTTTTTTAACGACGAAAAACCGAAGAGGTTCACAAGGTTTTTATTTATGACCACATAACGATAACTTTTTCCACAGTAGTTCGATTTCGATAAATATTTTTTTTTATTGGAAAGGGCCCCGAAGTTGGCGCCGTATATATTTGAAAAAATATAATATAAAAATATAAATATTTCCTAGGATCCCTCTACTCAATTTTATTACAGAGATTCGACTTTCATCAAATCGATCAAATTACAGTGATGTCTGATTTTATTCATTCTTTTTACTATCCATCTTAAAGTTTAATTATTTGTTGAAAAGTTGTTTCTGTTAATGTCCTTAATAAAAAGGGAACGCTTCGGTCGCGGTGGTTTCGTCATTTAGAAAGGATGGGTTTTCGACGAAAAATATACGTGAATGTATGTAGGGCGTAATGTCGGTAAGGGTAGAGCGCACCGAACGTTCACTGATTAAATCGATGACGTGCTCAAGAAGGGCAATCTCAAAATCAACTCGCGACCGAATTAATGAAAAGCCGAGAAAGGTGTGCCTGAATCGTAGCAAGTGCAGATCGTTTATCGATCGATTAATCTTTATTAAGCCTTTTGCAATCTTAGTTTAGCATTTGTAATGTGTCATAAACACTTTGATTACATTATTAATTCATTCATTAATTGCGCTAAGACACATTTGAGCAATTTCCACTAATAATGGGATTTTGGTTCACACGAAGAAAGCACTATATGAACATTTCACACTTTATCCTTAGCCGTGTGGTGACGGCGAGTAGAATACATGTGTCACCACCCCAACTTTTCCCGTCTTGGGAGTCGTAAGAAGCGAACGAGGAAACTCTCCAGAGGACAGGCAGCTGTGAGTTAAACTACAACACCACTGCGACCACCAACCCGTCTGCCAAGCATGACGATTATTGGCATTTCCCTTAAAATTATTATTGAAATCATTGGGGGATACCCTCGTCCGTTAGTGGACGTCATGTGTTTGATGATGATGATGTACCTTGGGTAGTTAATCCAACACGCGTACGGGGAAAATCAAGCCCGGGTTCTTTATTGAGGACACTAATACCCACACAAGGAACATGCCTTTGGGGTTAGTACGGTAAGAAAGCAACAATCAGTCAATTCAAAATTCGACTCAAATGAAGAACAAACTAGCATGGTAGATGTAGATGACACGGGGCTTTTTCCGCAGCTCGACTTCCGATGCGCGTGAACTAGCATGGTAACCCACCTCCAATAGCATGCAAGTAAATGGCATACTGTGCAATAATTCTATGACACAACTGACCTTATCCGACTCACATACGTGACAGAGGGCCAAAACACCATCTGGGGCGCGTTAACAAACACGACAATTATTGACAATTACTTTGACATTTCTATGTCCATTGCGTAATTTTAACAGACGTCAAAAAATAAATAGGTTGTCAATTCGACAGATTTTTTTTTCTTATGTTGATCATTGTCATCTGGTTTGATGAGGGATTACAGAGGGGACACTAATTCCCATATAGTGCTTCTTAATTTAGTTCAGTTCTAACAATGGCATCCGTGGGAAAACCAGAAATTTACAATTTTACTAAATGATCTACGATAATTAGTAAAAAATGGACAATATTATCTATATAAATAAAAGAAAGTCGTGTTAGTTACGCTATTTATAAATCCAACAGGGAACTTGAACCGATTTTGTATGTGCTCCATAGTAGACCACATCGCTGCTTAACACCAGGCAGGATGGTGGTCAAATGCTTGTTCAGTGATAAAAAAAGATTTGGTTGAAAATTGGCGGGGAAGTAGCTTCAGGAGACGGACAAAGAATATTTTTTATCCCGATCCTGTGGGACGTGACAGAAATTACGCGAATGAAATCGCTGGGGGTCCACTAGTTTAATATGAATACTGTATCCACAATGTACACTGATTATCCCTTTCCAACCTATCTGAATATGGTCAGAATGAATATAATTGACCTTATGTTAAATCCGAATCATACCCTCTATTTTGAATAGAACCCTCGGAACTTGACAACACCTTCCCAAAATATATACATGTTCTATCTACTAAATATAATCTATTGGCTAAAGTAAAAATGTAACACAAATAAAAAAAAAAATAGTTGTGTTGTATCTAGTTGATAGAGTAGTAGTAGAACACCATAAACACACAATAAGGTTCAAATTCAATTGAAATCACGATTGTTTCAGTTCGGGTGCAAAGGGGTATGACAATTATCGCGTTTAATAAACCCTGAAAGTGTGTCGACCCGACGACACAGAGAGCCAGATATTCCGCCGCCGCCGCTGTGTGTCACTTACACCGGTTCAACGGTTACGTCACACACGCACAACTGTTACATTCGGTTACGTAAACATTATTTATGATAGTTTTTGACTCCAATATTCGCGAGAATGTGGGACGATCGGTGACGGGGGCTCGGCACATTCGGCGATGGACTTTCGATTCTATGATGTTGGTCGTAGAGTTGTTTTTTCTCGTTTCGTCATTGTGTGTAGCGAGTTACATTTTGCGTTACGTCGGATGTGTGCCGTCCTAAATTGTGAATTGGCAATTCTTTTTTTTAATCATGCCAATCGCCGCACGTCTTTGTTTTCGTATTGTAATTGTGATGCAAAAATACTACGTAACCTACTTCGGAGATTATTGTATGCAGATTAAATAGTATTAACACATTTTTGTTTTTATGAATCAGAATACTGATTTGTGTGTATTTTACAACAAAAGCTCTATAGGTATGTTTATACTTCAATACTTAGAGCCATGTTTAATTCTATTACTGCATAATACCTAACAAGTTACAGTAAAGTCAGCTAGAGTGTTAGTGCAGTACGAAAGACATCAACGCGCTTCCGAGTACAAAGAGCTAATTTGATATTCGACTAAATTTATCTTTGTATGATGTAATACGAATAACAACCATCAACCATCGTGTTTATTAAACTTGTATCCCAGGATAGTTAACGCCTAGTCATCTGAGCTCTAACTGGGATACCATGAGCACTGTATGTGTCAGAGAATTAGCATAGAAGACAAAAAGACCAGTAACACAAAAAAAAATGCCTTAGATCATGAAATAATCATTACGTACGCCGTAAGGGGGAATTGACCAACCTTATGGTGGAAAACTACCGACTTCAACCAGTAAAATATTAAGACTAGCGGTTTTCTCATGGACGCTACTGTCGGAACTGAACCAAATTTAAATGGAACCAAACTGGAAGCACCACTAATAACAAACATAAAAAATACAGTCTAATTGAGAAACTCCTCCTTTTTTTTAAATCGGTTAAAAAGTTGCCTTATCCAACTGCCCAACAGGGTCGTTAAACATAATATAAGCAATAAGTATTCTAAAAACATTAATATAGACAAGTTCTGCAAAAGGCCGTATAAATAACTTTTGTTGTATACATTTCACTTTTGTTGTAACGCATAATTCATAAATGGGCGGGTTCAATTATACTCAATGACCACAAGAGTAGGAAGTATTGTCGTTGTGGGATAATAAATATCGATTTACATCACCAAGAACTATAAGACTATACACATCAAAAGGCATCAAGTACATTTTAGAAGATTGCAATCAAGAATATATTTTACAAAAACTATTCATTCATAATTTATTCAAAATATATATAATAGATAATAAGTCATTGATACAGGCATGGGGAATTAGGTAGGAGAATAATCCAGAAGATTAGATTTGATTTCAATAAATTAGATTTTTTTAGAACTAAAAATGTTCTTGATCCCTAGACACTTTTGATGTGTGTATAATAAGGGTAATTGCACATCGATGTCGTGTGCACAATAAAATAAAGCTGCATACACAAAATTGCATTTTTTTTCAACGATTCCTATTACATGTTCCACTTTGGTGCAAATAAATTCGTCCCTATGTCCTATGAAATACAACCTCAAATTTTGGTTTAAATCATTTAAATGATTATATCATAATTACGAATCAACAGTTCAGAATATTTTACCATAATACATTTTAAGCTTGTAGACAACTTTATTGGACATGATGTCAATGTCATTTTAAGATAAAAATCGTAATTATCATGGGAAAACGATAAAAAACCACGACGAATGATGCACGGCGTCCAATGGAAATAAAGAGAGAATGACGATTGCATAAATTTTAACATAAAAATAGCATTAGAATAAAGAAAAAAACTCATATTGCAAACAAGGAGGTGAAGATTTTATTTAGAGTCATTTTTTTTTAATCTTGTTTATTTTATAAGCCATACAATATTTACAGTCATATAAAGAGAACAACAATCTCCGGAACTACGGAAACGATTTAAAAAACATATTCACCGTTGGGAAGCTACACTATCCCCGTGACGTAAGCTATTTTAAATCCCAAAATTCTAACGGGTTCTAAAAAAAAAACGTGAATAACACCTCGCAGCTGGTGCAAAATAAAAACAACCTTTTGACATATTGTTTCAAAACTATCCATGAGTTACAAAACTAAAGTTAAACATGTGCAATATTCTCAAAATCGATTTCCTACTTGCTCGCTTGTCCGCCGCTAGAGCCTCTATTTTCTTTACATAACCCTATTCAGACACTAACAGTGTTGTTACGTAACGTGACGGCAAAATCTGTGCTTCGCTATTCACGTAACATTCGCAAACGGCAACGTGACCTTTCGCCGAGTTCAAGTTTCAATTATGCCCGACATAAATTATCACGCGAATGGTCCAGACGAAGTGTTTTGAGGTTATGGGGTTTTTGTATCAGTAAAACGAGTTTTGTACAAGTTATATGAATAAATTAAGGGCCATTTAATTTGGAGTATAGAATAATCTGGTTTGGAAGGTTACTCAAATTTCAATCGAATTGTCTGCAACGCTAACTGTAGGTTTATTTTCAATTACGAATATTAGTTACGCGATTATTTCGTCAATTATTAGTGGATTTGTAATGATTTTTGGCGTGCTGTGCTTCAGAGGTGGTCCTATAAAAATTTTACGAAATTTGTGAAGTATTTTTTTTAAACTATTAGATTTTTCGTCACGTAATTGAAGTTGTTTTTTTTTTGTTGTCAAAAAGTATAATTAAACTGAACCGCTTCGTACGTATCACGTATAACGAAAGGTGCGTGAACGCTAGAAGGGCCATTGGCCTAACAAATTTATAAGTTCATCACCATCATCATGATCAGCCCAATATTTGTACACTCTCCAATTGCACGCCACTGAGATCTGTTTTCGGATTCTCGCATCCAGCTTCTGCCAGCCATTTTGCAGTCCAGCTTGCCTGAGGGCGTCCTTCACTCCCGTTTGCCGAGAAGCGGTCTACACTCGGGAACTCGTTTGCCCCCACGGTCATCGGTTCTACAGCTAATCCCATTTTTACATGCCTAGTTTATAGGCTCCAACACACAAACCTCCCATTTGCAAGTCTACGATAAGTACGCTACACTGACGATCACTTATCGGTATTATACACAATAATGAGGGTTATTGTACAGAAAAACCTAATCAAAGAGTGCTTAAACTTTACAAGTACTAATAAACAAAACGCTTAGTTGTAAAATAAAAAAAACCTTAAGACATTCTAACCCTGTGACATAATTATTAAGTAATAGCTCACAACGAGCCAAGACTAAACATATTTGTCCAACTTAATAGGGTCTGTATAAATCAACATATTGCCTACTTCACAAGTCATTCAAAAGATATCAACGCCGCTGCCTACAAGTGCTAAGAGTACGAAACTAAGGAAAAATAGCTCTCAACAACTATTAATAAAGTAGGTTTTAGCGCGCAGATTTTTTGCCTAAGCAACTAGCTCTGTACTGAGATAATACTTATGCAACGTCCATAGCAAGCTTTCACTATTGTGTGCTGTTGAAGACAGTTTTGAACCTTAGAGCTAAGGCTATTAGCGTTGTTTTTAGTATAACGGACTTTTTATTTTTATATTTCTAAAGCTGTCTGTGACTGTAAACGTTTCCGAGCTGACCTGTTTTTTTGTGTCTAGAAACTATGTTTATATACAATTTTATACTTTGTAAATTTTATGGCCAATATTTTACAACTTGTTTGTAATAATGCTTAGGCATATGTAACTGATTATCTCTCAGAATGTGAGGATTCTTGCCCAACAGATTATATTTCAAATTTCATTCTGAAGACATTTGCAATGGGGAATTTTCAAACTCCAAAAATTTCTTATCTAGATGTCGCTAGTAGGTGTCCAGGGCAACTTCTGTCAGTTATATTTTAGTACGTTTTTTATTATTTGGGTACGTTATTCAAACTTTAGACACTTTTGTAACGTGTAAAGAAACAATAAAAAAAAATACTGTCACCTGCTCGAAGTTAGTCATTCCGTTAATATTTATCCTCTCTAATACAGCTAACGCCCCGTCTGCCACAAGCAAGATAAACAAGCCCTGAAAATTCTGCATTGGAGAAGCCTATGTCTAGCAGTGGAGGAATATGGGCTGATGATGAACTAGCAACTTGTAACTGAAGTCCCATCATGACATTGAAGGGTCCTAGTCATCCTATGGTTCTGTCCGCCCCCGGTCCAAAGTATCCACATATGTAGACACATCAAAAGTAATCAAGAATATATTTTACAAAAACTAAATTCATTCATAATTTATTCAAAATATGGCGATAAGTCATTGATACAGGCATGGAGAATTAGGTAGGAGACCAATCCAGAAGATTAGATTTGATAATAAATTAGATTTTTTTTAGAGCTAAAAATGTTCTTGATCCCTAGACACTTTTTATGTGTGTATTTTTTAAATCACTATGAATAAAAAAGCTAATAATTTGTACTTGTACTTCACTTTACAATTACTCCATAAAACTGTCTTCCACAGAAGAATCTAATTTACCGTGAGCAATTTCCACTGCCATTTGCAATTGACAATTATTATTACGAGAGTTAGATAAGTCTTGACAAAAAAAAAGGCGAGAATGAAATCGATGTGGCGACGCGGCCCATTCCAATTACACAGACCTAATTTAAACGTGAGCTTTCGTTGCCTATACTGTCCTACGTAGGGGAGCTCAATGTTCATTTCTTTGGTTTAATATCAGCACCTAATCTTGTCGACCACGAGGTAGAATGTAATGTCGTCCATTAGAAAGGCATTTCAAATGACATAAATGTAAAAATGAAAGATGTAGTTATGCAATGAACAGTTTTGTCTCACTTTTGCAGTGCAGTCTTATATATAGTAAAATAGGGTAGGATTTGTTTATGTACTACTTTAATTGACTATGTTAAGTGTTTTACAGCAGTTACGGTTATAGTCATGTCTATTTTTGTGATTGTTGTGCATATCTGTAATAGGGGTATTCACCAGATTTATAAATGTGCCTAAAATAAATAAATGTCATAGAGGAAAATGAGTTTAAATATACTCCATTCCCTTTTAATTTTCCCATTTCTTAGATGCCTAAATTAATTTTACACATAAAAAATCCCATTATTGTATTCGATGGGAACTTCAAGCCTACCTACCCCACGCAGGGCGCCTTAATCGAAACTAATAAAAAGTCAATTGTAGATACACAATACTTAATGCACTATCCATGACTTTTCGAACATAGAAAAGATAAAACTGATTGAACGGATGCACGATTTTGTACTTTATTGACATCGTAAGTTATACATTTCGCAGCTGAATATAGAGTACATTCGTAAGTGGACTCGAGAAGTCGAAAACAGATCATAGTGACGTGTAATTTGACGGCCCCGTTGATGTAGTGGTCAGCATGTCTGCCTCTATTCCGTAGGGTCGTGATTTTGATTCCCACCGCTGACAGGTATGTAGGTGGTGTGGATGTGGTGAGTTGTGAGCTTTTACGTACTTGTTGGATGTGTCTGGGTGTTTTATTTAAGTATGTACTTAAAAATAAAGTATTTATGTAAGTATGTTTAGTTGTCTGAATTCCATAACACAAGTGATTTAGCTACTAAACATGGGACGAAGACAATGTGTGTGTTGTTGTAAAATATTTATTACTAGCTGGCCCGTTGTTTTGCATTGAAGCAATGTTTCTCTGCTATTATACGCATGTATTAAACATATAAACCTTCGTCAAGAATCCCTCTGAACGCTAAAGAAAACCGCAACAAAATTCGCTGCGTAGTTTTAAAGATTTAAGCATACAAAGTGATAGACAGGGCGAGGAGACTTTGTTTTATACTACGTAATAATTTAATGTTTGATGCTTAATCTCCAGCAGTGTACAAATATAGCCCGATGATGATGGTGGACTTGTGTTATTACGACTGAAAGTCCAAGATAGGCTGACATTGTATGTTCGTAGTATTTTTGGAACGAGACCGAACTGATTTTAAAACAAAAATAAATATATGAACAAGCGTTTGACCACCATCCTGCCTGATGTTAAGCAGCGATGTGGTTTACGATGGAGCACACTTGTTCAGTAGGTGTGTACATACAATATAATATGAACGATGACTTTGTTTTAATGAACGTCTGATTCAATGACACATCTGATGAAAATATCATCGGCTGATTAAATACCGATATAAAATCAACACGGTTTGATAGGGAAAGTTAAAATTGAACCGTTTTCCTTCTTTTTAAAGAACTTCAAAATATCTCTCTACCTTTTTAAGGTGCCTTTCTCAATGAGAGGTTTTCTGACAGCTTGAAATATGTCAAAAGTAGTACCAAAACATTTCACAGGTGGCGCTAATCAGACGTGATCTCATTGACATATAATTGTCATAAGAAAATAAAACTATGAAATGACAACCCTGTTTAGGTAGTGCCATCTATGGATATTTCTTAGAACTGCAATAAGTTACCTTTTAGAAAACCTCCCATTCGACCGACCGTATTTATGTCTTTTTTTATTTTTGTTCGCGGAAAACTTGCCGAAGTTTATGAATCGATTTTGATGCTTTTTTTTTTTTTGTTTCAAGCATGATATTTAAAAAGGTGGTCTTATAAGGAAGTCAGAGTTTGATGATGACAGACAAGATAAAACGTGGTTACTTTAAAAAAAACGTATGGGCGCTTGGTAA
>SJJU01007531.1:0-13871 GCA_012932125.1 Conopomorpha cramerella
ACAAACATCATGACACTGGATTTTTAGTGGACTCGACAGACGTTGTCCTGTCTTAACTATATCCAGGGTGACCTGTGCCCAGCAGAGGACGTCATTTTTTTCTTTCATAAGAACCTTCTGCTGTCATTAAGCACAACAAAGAAAGAATTAGCGAAATCGGTCCACCCGTTCCGGAGTTATGGCATGACAACGAAAAGTCGCTTTGATTTTTATATAATAGAAGATATGAAAGTTTCGATCCATAAGTACATTAAATTTCCATACATATTGCTTGCAAAGAGATATTGAGTGAGATACGCGACTTGCAAGTCTAGTTGTACATCATCATCAGCCCATACTTGTCCACTGCTGGACATAGGCCTCTCCATAGTTATACATGGTCTGAGCTTTTAGTATAATTTTTGCACGGTATAATTTGTGATGGTTGTTCTTTTGCTAACCTGCTGTTGTGCCAACGCCGCAGCCCTCTGCAAAGACAGCTGTCTACGCTTCTGCAGCTGTGCCACGAACATGGCGCGCTGTTGAGGGTCCATCTGCTGGAGTTGGGCGTGCGTGTTAGCGTCCAGGTGGATCAGCTGACGACCGCCGCCGCTCCAGGTAATCTGGTAAACATAGAGTAAAGCTGTAACAGAGCTCATGTGATGTTAGTTAGTTAGATTTTCTGGGCAGTAACCGCAACCAGGGGGTCTATTTTGGGTATTAGGGGGAAGTGCTACTTTCACGGCCCCATATCCTGCATGAAGTCAAGCAGGGCCTTTGTATCACTTGTGGCTCCATGTAGGGTTTTTTTAAGACCCTAGCTGCCTAGCCCATGTATATGATAATAATTATCAGATAGGGATTTTTTTAAACATTTTGGGTGTTTTCCTGTAAGGATTTGACAAAGATATTAATAGTAAAAATAAACACTGAGAAAAATGAAAGAATGTTATTGTTTTAGATACAATTCACGACTACCTTCTTCATCCTGATGTTTTCCAGTGTTGAGTTGCATACTTAGGCTCTGAAAATAGTCCTTTTCGTACATACCTAGCAGTGGCGTGCACACCATATAGGCAAAAGGACAGTGCCTACTTTAGTATTTTGGCTTCCCAACCTAATAATAGAGTTATTGCTTGATCTTTTTTTGTTGTACTCACGACATAGGTCAACAAAGGCCCTGTGTTTTGTGGGTGAGTAGAAAGACAAGTTACGTTAGTATACAGATGTGTCAATCCTTGGGGATTATCGCCTACCTTGTCGTAAAAGCCAGTGCACGCCACTGGTACCTAGTACCCACAGCAAGACCAAGTACTCAATTGGGCAACAAATCTTATCAATTTGTCTTACTTATTACAATTATTAATAACTTACCCTAGGACCAGTTTGTTGTCCAATCTGCTGTCGCTGAATGTACTGCTGCTGTGGCCAGTTGACATTCTGCCCCTGGACAATTTGTTGCCCACCCTGAGTCACAATATGCTGACCACCACCATGGGTTATAATCTGCTGAACACCACCCTGCGGTGACTGTGGAACTTGGGACAGCACTTGCTGGCCTTGACCCACTGACTGACCAATTATCTGTTGACTGGACTGCGAGACGATCTGCTGTGACGACTGGGCTATCACCACTTGGTGCTGAGATCCCTGCTGGGATATTACATGTTGGCCGCCTTGGGATATTACTTGCTGAGTTCCCTGCGTCAAGATTTGCTGGCCTTGCTGATTCACTAGCTGCCCGCCTTGGTGCACTATCTGATTTTGTGAGACAATTTGCTGTCCACCTTGAAGAGTAACTTGCTGGTTCCCATGTACTAGAATTTGCTGTTGGCCAGTATGCTGATTAATCAGTACTTGCTGCGGAGCTTGAACTATCTGCTGTTGTCCCGAACTACTCAGAAGTTGCTGTTTCTGTACAAGTATCTGATGATGTGTCTGTACTTGCGGAACTATTGATTGTTGTAAGATCTGCTGTTGATTTTGTTGTATATTATGCTGTGGACTGGACTGAGCCTGCTGATTGTTAATCAAACCTTGATGCTGAGTCTGCATTATCTGTTGCTGCAATATAACCTGACTTTGGGGATTACGCTGCACCAATGGACTCCTTATTATTTGGTGTTGCCCTTGATTTATGTTCTGCACCATTTGTATGTTCTGCTGTCTCCACGTCTGTTGTACAGGAACATTTCCGCCTTGCTGTGTTTGTATTGTTTGTTGAACACCTTGGATTTGCTGACCTATGACTGTCTGCTGGCCGGTGTTGCCCACTAATTGACTTAACTGCATATTGCCTGGACCCGACTGACTTTGCGAAGACGACACAATGCCCTGCTGGTTCACTACGCCCATGTTAATATTTTGTTGCTGACTGCTCATGGATTGGACTGTTTGCTGTTGTATTATACCTTGTTGTTGGCCACTTAGTATGTGTTGTTGGCTAATTACTTGCCCCTGACCGAGGCTTTGACTGAGCTTAGCATTTTGAAGGTTTTGAGTGGACTGGGCCAGTTGTTGAGCAATGTTCTGAACGACTTGCGATGCGCTCTGTTGACTCAAACTAAGATTTTGCTTCATGACCATGTTCTGCTGATTCAGCTGTTGCTGTTGTAAATTGTTAGCACTTTGGCTGAGCATTTGAGTGAGGTTTTCAATTTGTTGTTGAGCGTGTGCGGACATTGTGCTAGTAGACGACTGTTGGCCAACATTCTGAGTTTGTTGCACATGATGCTGATTGGACTGTATGTGCTGTTGAAGCTGACTCGGCATTGTTTGGTTCATTTGAGAAACATTCACGTTTTGCTGAGTGAACTGTTGATTTTGCTGATTGACAGTTTTTGTTTGCTGCAACATTTGCATTCTCAATTGGTGTTGTTGTTGCAATAGCTTTTGCTGTTGTATTTGTATTGCTGTTAGGCCATGCGGTTGTTGAGTTTGTTGCGGCTGTTGTTGCACCTGTTGCTGTTGTTGCTGCTGCTGCTGATGTAATTGTTGTTGTTGTTGTTGCAGCTGCTGCTGTTGCTGCTGCTGCTGTTGTTGTTGATGTTGCTGCACAGTTTGTTGTTGTTGGTGTTGCTGTTGTTGTTGCTGCTGTTGTTGTTGTTGCTGCTGCTGCTGTTGTTGTTGTTGCTGCTGCTGCTGCTGCTGCAGTTGCTGTTGTTGCTGCTGTTGCTGCAGTTGTTGTTGCTGATTGTATATTTGTTGTTGATTTTGCATAGTCATACCAGCTTGAGAGGTTATAATAGTATTTTGCGCAAACTTCTGCATTATTTGTGGGCTACCTTGATTGACTTGCATCTGCATGTTTTGTGACATGATGCCTTGCGGCAGTGATTTACTCAATATATTTGGACTTGGTATTGATGTACTAGTATAGCCTAACGAAGCTGCAATTGATGTTGGCGCCGATGAGTTAGCACTTGAAGGTGGGTGGTTCCATGGCATCCTTTGTTTCAATTTATCAAGAAGAGCTTGGGTACTGTCGTCTTTACTCTCTGTCATGTTTTGTGTGGGCACTTCGTTTTTAGCTATGCCTTCCTCAAAATCAAAACCTGTTATTGAGCTAATAGCTGGGTCCATTGCTTTCACAACAGGCGGTTGAGGTAAAACAATAAGTTTAGGATGAAATATTTCAGTCACTGCTTGGATTCTCGCACGTATACTCTCAGAGACCCAATCCGGTGTGACAATCTTTATTTTAGAGTTTGGCAGTGAAAGAGCAGCTTTATACTTCTTTCCCGAAGCGGATCCGCAAATCAAATGTGTGCAATACGGATCTAGATTGAGCTTGACTTTGCCACCATAGAAAGTAATTAGTGCGAATATAGTTTTTGCATCAGTCGCACTAACTTTGGAGATGCAGGCAGTAACATTTACAAACACTTTGCACCTGTTGGGGGTGTACGGCTTTGGGTTAGCAAGTTTCTTTAGACGGGCGCAAGCAAGGACCCAATGCTCAGTCACCGCCGGTATCTGATAGATATCTTGAGCCTCTTCCAAATCAGTATCGGCGGCATTTTGACCACAAATCAGATGAGTGACATAGTCTGAAAAATACTTGGTATTCTCGGCACCGCCTGACTGAAGAAGGTGTATAATCTGTAACAGACATGTTTAGAGTTCACACAAATTGCACATTTGATAGTGAACATGTAAATTATGAATAAAATTACAAACCTTTTCGGAAACATCTCCGGATACATAGTACTTCACATCTTTGAAGATTGGCTCACTCAATGATAACGAGTCTAAATCATCGACAAGCGTTACCATTTTCTAAAACATATTAGTGTTACAAAACTAGGGTAAATTAACTTGGGAAACACACAATTCATTGAAATAATTTCGACGAAAACAAATAGGTATCTTGTAGACGAACTCGCGGCCGAACAACATGAAAAAGAGAAAACAAGCTGTTTGTGAAAGAGACAGCTATACCTATACATCGATGATTAAAATCTAAGGTTTGGATGCACTTTATTTCAGCCAAGTGTGATAATAGTTCATCCACCTAAAAACTCCGTAATTATGTTTTCTTTCGGTAGCTGTAATAATTACACAGCACCTCATTTGCTTTTATTATATTTTTTGAAGTTACGATCTGGTTAGGAATCCGAATTCTACCAATTACTATTTGGCCTTAGAAATTGAGTTCCAAGCAACAAGTTCTTCATATTGTTAAAAAAGTATGGAACGCCCCTTCCAGAGTGACATGTCACTGACAAACAGAAATTGTATTGTGGTTGTAAGTTAAATCGTATTTCATTGATTTCCTACCAAGGAATTTAGATACACAATTCAAGAGTGCTTCATACTACAGAAGAAGAAATATAAACCCAGGTTAGCCCAACATATAACACTAATATTAAATCGCGACTTTGATAAGTTTGTGTATATATCCTGCCACACCAATCCAATCAACTTCGTACTACAGCAGATGTAATATTTCTCGTATTTCAGGCTTCTGGGGGCGGTTGCCACAAAAAAAGTTCCTTAAATACTTTAATACACAACCTAACTGATCAAAATGACTGACTCAAAGTACTTCACAACCACAAAAAAGGGAGAAATATTTGAGCTGAAGTCTGAGCTCAACAGTGACAAAAAGGAAAAGAAGAAGGAGGCAGTAAAGAAGGTAACGTACAGTTTATTTAATTTTAGATTATATTTGACAACCTTGTATTTTTTACTTTTATTGTTCTATGGCGGTTTACTAAAGAAGTGATGTCAAACAAAATTACAGGTTGTCCAGAAGGTACATTATAAAAGCTAAGGAACTGTACAAAAGTTTATTTTGATCCTAATATTGATATTCGTACCATAAGGTTGGTACAACCTTTCATATCATTTTCCTATAGTGCCCCACTGTAGCTAAAATATGCAATCAACCAACCTCAGGGACTTTACAAATAACTCACTAAGTGTCTACTGTCTAAATATAGAGATACTTGATATACAATGGATAATAAAAGTTGTATCAACATGAAAAAATGTAATTGCTAACATTCCATGGGTTTCTTTATCTTTAGCAAGTGCCTCTGCCTACCCCTCTTTGGGAATAAAGGTGTGAAGTATTTATTTCTTTATCTGAAATATATTAATAAATAAAAAATAAATATTAAAAAGTGATGGGCCACCTATTAATGACATAAATTGACTTATTTAGAGATTGTAATGATGCAGCCATCATTAGCAACACCAAAGCCAGCTTTAAAAGAAAGATCATTGGCTCTATACAACAGCAACTTATTGATTAACTAATTATAAACTAGATTTAAAATAATCTTATTTACTCTGTACTATTTTCTCTGGTATTTTTTTTATGTACTATTTTTGGTGGTAATTCAGTGTAGGTACCTTTTTAAGAAGCATATACCTATTTGTTTTTTTTATATTAATTCTCAACACTTGACATTTAAGTCTGTTGTACTCCAATAAACAAAAATAAAATAAAGGTGTGTGTACACAGACTGATTTCGGGGTCATGATCCGGACTAACTTTTTCTAGCTCAGAAAGTTATAGCAACTTCAACAGTATAGTTATTTTTATGACTGAGACATTTTAAAATTTGTTTAAATGTATCTTTTTTATCCAACATTTACAACAAAATAATAACAAAAAAAAGGTCACACAACAATAATAACAAAAAAAAGGTTTGTTCAGGGAAAGAAGTATACTAATGAAATCACTATCATTTACTGAGTAAGAAAAGTCCCGATCATGACCCCGAAATCATCTCGTATATTTATTAAATATTTTTTATTTACAGGTCATAGCGTCTATGACAGTAGGCAAAGATGTCTCTGCATTATTTCCCGATGTGGTCAATTGCATGCAAACTGACAATCTCGAGCTGAAGAAGCTGGTCTACCTCTACTTAATGAATTATGCCAAGTCGCAGCCTGATATGGCCATTATGGCTGTCAACACATTTGTCAAGGTATCTGAATGTTACAAATATTGTATTGGGACAGAATATACATTTAGTCACATAAAACCTTTCCTCTGTGTATTCATAAGATGCAAAAAAATTTATTACCTAGCTATACATAAAGCAGTTTTTCCATTATTGGAATACATTTGATCAGATTTCAAGACCTTGACTAGTAATGTTCTAAATTATGAAAAATATGGTATATTTATGTAATGCTAGTATTATATTAGGTATTATCAATCTACTTGATGGATTTCTATTACAACTAGCTAGCTAGCTATAATATAGGCATAGTAACATTTTTGTCCCGAAATTACCATAGGTATGAAATAAACTGTGAGTCACAGTGCTAGATAATGATAATTTTAAATAATGACTTCACCGCCTGCTATTGGCTTTATACATAGGTATTTGGCAGTGTTCCCAATCTGAATGGAATACCTAACAAGTCCCAGATGCCATAAAGATAAAGATAAACAACCCTGAACTGTGCTAATAGTTCAAATTAAACCATGTAAAATAAATAAATAAATATCCTGGGACATTTCACACACACCAGACCCCAAACTAGGATATCCTAGTTACTTTGTGTTCCAGAGACACCCAAAAAATATGATACGCACACAAAAAGCTCAGCTCACCACTAAAGCATTGTGACCCCTTTTAGGACGCCTCATACTCCTACCAAGGCAAGGTGCACCTTAGTTGAGAACTCCAGAATTACATAGCAACAGCTAGCCAGCCGTGTAGTGACGGCAAATACAATAAATGTGCCACCATCTCAGCCCAACTTTTTCCATCGTGGGGGTCGTAAGAGGGATCATAAGAAGATATGATGACATAGCAACAAGCCTTTGCCAACCTAGCCTAAAACTTTTTGCAGGACTGCGAAGACTCAAATCCCCTGATTCGAGCTCTTGCAGTGCGCACTATGGGATGCATTCGCGTGGATAAAATCACTGAGTATCTGTGTGAGCCGCTGCGCAAGTGCTTGAAAGACGAGGACCCCTACGTTCGCAAGACTGCTGCTGTCTGTGTGGCTAAGCTTTATGATATTTCTTCAAGCATGGTTGAGGATCAGGTAAGAGGCCATTTACATTAGAAGAGATTCACTTGCGATCGAAAGGCGAGCTCGCCGGGCTAATCTCGACTAAACAGTTTCGTCAGGCTGATCTCCCCTGAAGAGTTTCGCCTTACTACGTTAATACAGGAGATATGAACAACTCGCATGCGAAAATCGTTTACGAGTTTTGTAGGGCGAGTTTTTCCATATGAGTATCGCGTTGTTTGACATTAAGCAATTTTCTTCTACTGACATATCGTATTCGCATCATCTTTGTAGTGGGCATCATATCCATCGTCGAAAAAAAAAAATTTGATTGAAGTTTGCATGTCTCTCATTTTGATAAATTAACATAAAACTCTTCTCGCTGATCTCAAAAGATGCTAAACTCTCCTATAAATCTCAAAGCGAGAAACTCTCGTTTCAAATTTCAACAGTTTCGTGTGTCGTAGTTGATACGTTTCCAGTTTGAACAGGCGAGCATATTCTGTCGCCTTTCGAGTACGATATTCGTAGGTACGTATTGTTCAGACGTTTCGATATTTCTCTCGCCTTTCGAGTTTCGCCCATTTGAGTCGAGAATATCTCCCAATCTAAATCGCCCTAAAGATTTTTTGTTATTACTAAATTGAAATATAAATATTTTATACATACGAGCACATTGATTTTCTATATACAAAATAAATATTGGGGGTGGGTCACCCTTATCATGGTAATAGTTGTATAAAAATTGATGTTGTGTTGTTTTGTTGTTTGTGATGTGTAACTACCCACTGACCTACCCACGAGTAACAATGGCACAACCTGATAGGCGGCGCTCTGCAATTACACACATACACGGCATCCACCAAAATTAAAAGATAATTCGCATTTGTTCTATAGTACAAGATTCTCTTTCCGACTTTTCCTAGAGAAGGAAAAGGACGAACAAACCAATAGAGATAGAGATAATGTTGTTCAATAGAGATAATGGGAATAACCAAAATAAAACTACACATTTTTTTTTAATTTCTTACGCAAACCATTGATTGTATATTACAGGGTTTCCTGGAACAGCTGAAGGATCTGCTGAGCGACTCTAACCCGATGGTGGTAGCTAACGCGGTCGCAGCGCTCTCGGAGATCAACGAGGCGAGCGTTTCAGGTCAACCACTTGTTGGTGAGTGTATCTTTCTCTCCTTCAGATGATAAATGCAACGGTGTTTAGTGTCATACAATGACGTTACGACGAGCAAGGGATCCGTTACTACAGGTATAGCTTGTGCGTATTTCCAACACTGCCGTTGTCCAGTTCAAGGTTTGAAACCGTCTAATATTTGAGCTGACTATGACTGATTTTTGATACCAATTTTCCTTTACCGTTCAAGAGTAAGACGGCATTCCCTAGGTCCTCACGCGCAAACGAAATTGTTAACCGAGATAAAAGCTAGTCATCGACATAGCCTATCGGTTTAGCAAGCTGAAGTGGCCGTGGGCCGGTCATATTAGCCGTAGAATCGATGACCGTTGGGGCTAACGAGAATTCGAGTAGAGACCGCGTCTCGGCAAACGGAGTGTAGGACGCCCTCAGGCACGGTGGACTGATGATATGCGCAAGATAGCTGCCAGATGCTGGATACGAGAAGCCGAAAACAGATCTCAGTGGTGTGTAGTTGGAGAGGCCTATGTCCAGCAGTGGACAAATATGGGCTGATGATGATGTTGATAAAGGCTAAGCAAAAGAAAAATAAAGCGCGCCACATTTGAGTCCACTTCAAAGTATTCTCAAATATCGATATTCTCGGACAATAAAGTGGTCTACCGGTTTTGATGACACTTCCTGTATCGTTAAAACACGTAAAAGGTTGTTATATTGTAAAACAAGTAAAAAAAATATCCTAATGTCTAATGACATACATTTGAGATTCAAACTTAGGTTGTTTAGCTGTAGGAATACATAGGATACACTCACTTATGTCATCCTCAGAAGGGCGTGCACAGAACCATAGATAGCACAAAGAACTTTCGGTCATATTTTGCGTAATAAAACATTTAGTTAAGAATGTCAATATTGGCCTTGAGTAACAAGTCTCAATCCTGAATAAACCTAAATCTCCAGATCCCGTAGTCGACACCTACGATATGCCGGGAAAGAAAGACACCTGATGCATTCTATTCACATAACATTATATATTTACATTAATATACTGATATTAATAATCTATGAAAATATTTTCTTCTTGTCTATGGCAGAGATGAACGCACCGACCATAAACAAGCTGCTGACGGCGCTCAACGAATGCACGGAGTGGGGTCAGGTGTTTATTCTCGACGCGCTGTCCAACTACCAGCCGAGGGACTCGCGCGAAGCTCACTCCATCTGCGAGAGAATAACGCCTCGACTTGCGCACGCAAATGCCGCTGTTGTTCTGTCTGCTGTTAAGGTATATTTTTCCACACTACTAATATAGGCAAACAATGTATGATAGTGCCCGCGTGGCTGCGTGGATGTTTTTCGAAAAGTATTAGTGAGTTTTATCTTAATAATCATAAACCCCATGTGAGTCGATACTTTGATTTGTTGACGGGTAGCTGTCACTGCACTGTCTGGAACTGTTAAAATTTTTACTTATTTTATATTAAAGAAAAGAGAATCGACTTCGACTTGTTCGATTTTTAAAGTTCCTCTCCATTATCCGGTCTGCTATCATCAAACCCTAAGTTCTTTATCATGGGACCAACTTTAAAATATCTTCTTTAAAAAAAAAGTCATAAACGACGAAGTTATCGATGAAAAAAACATTAAAAAAACAAATGTACGGTCGAATTGAGAAAGTCTCCATGAAGTCGTTAAAAAATACAATCTATGTATGAATATTTTTCCGCCTTACTCAATATCTTTATTGCATTACCATAATGGTAAAGTAGATGTAACTCCATATTATTTTGCAATATAATTGTAATAAACCCTCGGTTTCTCACGTCCAGTGCCACAAGGCTCGCCGTGACTGAACGTTAACTCACTATTTAAATCAATCAATTCATGTCGTGATGAATGTTCCATATTATCACAATACAAACTCAAATACTTACTTACTTGGGTCCTAGCATACCCGAGGGGTACATAGGGTCCTGCGGTTCTCCTTCCGTGGCCACACACACACAAGTATAAATAAACCGGGAAGGTAAAAATACAAGTGTAGCGAGAAATCAGTACTATATTCCGCGTGTTGTAAGCCCATTTTGATACATTGATAACACCACTGAAATTGTCAAATAAAAATGTAGAACGGAAATAAGGAACTAAAAATGTATGACGTTCAAGTTTAAGACGTTCTATTTTTTCTACGTTCTTTGTCATTCAATCGCGCAACAATTATAGTCCATAATTCGCCAAAGATCCATGTCGCACGAAAATTAATGACTCTCGAATTAAAAACACAAGTATAGATAGATTTCTAACAAAATTATTTATTCAGGTCCTAATGAAGCTGATGGAGATGCTCTCGGATGACACGGAGCTGGTGTCGACGCTAAGCCGGAAGTTGGCGCCGCCATTGGTGACTCTGCTCAGCGCCGAACCGGAAGTGCAGTACGTCGCACTGAGGAACATCAATTTGGTGGTTCAGAAGCGACCCGAGATATTGAAGCACGAGATGAAGGTATATTATGTTATATATTACACGTGGAATAAAGGGTAATTTGGATACAGACCAAGTGTATTAAATTCCAGCAGTCGGAGCGTGTACAAATAGGACTGGTCTATAATCCATGCACCAATATAATAGGTAGGTACTTGGATTTGGTACTTGGCGGACTATAGCCATTTTGTAAGTGCCGCCATGTTGGATTTTGAAAAACGTCACTTGTCTAAACCATGCGTTATCATCCGGACTCAAAGCATATACCAACACAGTTGACTTTTGTTGATTGTTATTTTTTTGTTGTTGTTTTTATTACTGCATATGAAAATAGACAAAAAATACGTTAATAATTTGAGGCGTGTTTCACGTTTGATACGTTTTATTACATTTTATTAATTTTCTCATGAATTTTGTGTCGGAAAATTTAAAAAATATGAGATATTTCTGATGTAGATTAAAAAACGAAAAACAGTATTATTAAAGTATCTATAGTCATACAAACTTTTATTCCTCTACTTATTTAGTCTTCGTTGAATACTACTGTTACCCCCATCCTTACTATCGTTACTAATATTATAAATCGGAAAGTGATTTTGTTTGTTTGTTCCGCTTTCATGTCATAACTACTGAACCGATGACTTTGAAATTTTGCATACGTAAAGTAAAAGTCCGGATTAAATAATAGGGTACATTTTATCCCGGAAAAAATGGTATTCCCGAGGGAAACTTAGATTTTTCCGTAGGAATAATAAGTTTTCTTATAGTTGTCCTTTATACCGCAATATAGCCGAAATCCACGCGGGCGAAGCCGCGGGCGGAAAGCTAGTAGGGAATACATTTTGATGAATCCTTATCTCACGTAAACATAAACACGCTTAGGTAACATTGCATGTTACCTAAGCGAATTAGGCATCTTTTTTAGGTTAAACTAATATAGTTTTTTAAGTTTATCAATAGGTACTAACAATCTATGGATGTATTTTTCTTGGTCCGAAATAAAGTTTATATTATTATTATTATAAAAAAGGAACCCCTGTGCAAAATCACAGCTTTCTTGAGTCAAGGGTTTGGGTTGAGCTTCGTTGCAGTCAGTGATTAATGAATCAGTCAGGAAATTGTGTTTTAACTATTACAAAATATTCCCAGGTGTTCTTCGTGAAGTACAACGACCCGATCTACGTGAAGCTGGAGAAGCTGGACATCATGATACGCCTGGCGTCGCAGGCGAACATCGCTCAGGTGCTCGGCGAGCTGAAGGAGTACGCCACTGAAGTCGACGTGGACTTCGTCAGGAAGGCCGTCAGGGCTATAGGACGGTGTGCTATTAAGGTCAGTCTACGGAGTATGAACAGCCCCCCTAGCACAGTGCTCCAAGAAATAAGTGACAAGACATATAACCCGCTGCGATTTGTTGAAACTAGCCGAGTCCCACGAAGCGTGACATAGCAGCCAATCAGAGCGCGTATTTATTCTATGTCATATCTTTCTTGACGCGCGTGCTAGGCCTGCAGGTATACCAGTGGCGTGCACACCATATAGGCTAAAAGACACTGCCTACCTTAGTATTTTGGGTACCCGACCTAATAAAAGAGTTATTGCTAGATCTTTCTTTGTTGTACTCACGACATAGGCTAACGAAGGCCCTGTGTTTTTTTGGGTGAGTAGATAGGTAGCCTATATTTCGTAAAAACAAGTTACCTATACAAATGTGTCAATCCTTGGATTACTGCCTACCTTGTCATAAAAGCCAGTGCACGCTGCTGAAGTATACAATGTGTTGAAAAAATAAATACACTATTTGTTGGTGTTAGTCACAACTGAAATTGGCGTGTCTTAATAGGTTGACAATTAAAATGGTCCTTCTTCTGTACAAATAAAGGTTGACTTTGGTTTATCACCGAACGAAATAACCGAACTACTGGGACTAGATTGTTTCAACCTTAGTGTGGATCGACGTTTATGCAAGTACTTACTATAGGTGAATAGTAAAAAAAAACATACACATTTCATAAGTTATGATTTTGTTAGCAATATTGCCTATTATCAGTAATATTAATTTATTCATTCATTCACGTTAATTCGCTAATAGTTGTTTTTTTACAGTAATAACATGAAAATTCTATTGTTTAAAGGTCGACATCAAACGTTTCTTGTCCAAAGAATATTACGAAATGCCAATGAATCATTCATTGTTTTTAATAATGTAGTCAACACAAAGCGATAAAAAGAAAAGTAACACGAAACATAAAATATTTTTCTAATGTCTTTATTGTTGCACTTGTCTTTAATTATATGTATACAGGGTGTAATATTTCCTTCGACAGCGTAGACATTATCCTTTAAGAATCCCATAAGAAAACATGTGTCGATTTGAAGTAGTTATTTGGGATATTTCTGCTTTTATTTAAAAAAAAGTTTTTTTATGTAAATTCACTCATAGGGCAAAGTTTTCTGATATTTGTGATATTTAATTATTTACGAAATTAAGTCTGTGAAGTGACTTGGCCATACTTAACGATTACACCCTGTATATACGTATGCATGTCTTCGTCTCCAGGTGGAACCGTCAGCCGAGCGCTGCGTGGCGACCCTTCTAGAACTAATCCAGACCAAAGTGAACTATGTGGTGCAAGAAGCCATAGTTGTAATCAAGGACATCTTCCGCAAGTACCCCAACAAGTACGAGAGCATCATCAGCACACTTTGCGAGAACCTCGACACGCTGGATGAGCCTGAAGCTAGGGCTTCTATGGTGAGAATATTATTTTG
>SJJU01007532.1:0-18438 GCA_012932125.1 Conopomorpha cramerella
ATCTGATTCTTGATAATGGTTAATTAAGGCTATTCCTCGAAATGGTTTTCGAATTGGACATCTTGAGAAAATTATGAACAATCCCCATTGAGTCTCAGCCTCAATTGTTCGGTCAATAAAGTTCCGTGCTCAACAAAAGTCAACCATCTTATGTACAGAATAAAGGCCGTTTTAATGTTGAAGCTATTACGACAGGTGCCAAATTGATTTGCTATTGATAAAATGTTGCTTATTTAAACCTAGGTTTATAAAATATATACAAAAGACGACCTTCCATTCATTCAGATCTTACAGGAGCACACCTCCTATATTATAGGTAAATAGTCTCATTTTCCACATATTAGCATAACTGTACTGGAGGCTCATTCAGGGACACGCGGCATGTGCTTGCGCATTACGCATCGCGTTGGGCGCCCATAAATTTTGAATAAATTATCCATCGAAAACAATGACTAGTCTATTTGTTAATACGACGGACCAATTTGCCAAGTGCAATTTTAGGAACATGTACTTTTCTACACCGTTAGATTGGTGATATTAAGATCTATAAACGTATACGTATATTACATCACGTAAAGATACCAAAGATAATAATCTGTTGTAAATTTGAAGTCTGTACCACAAGTGGTTTAGTTTTAAAATCCAAAATTAACTTCTATCTTCTATCCTGAACATGTTCCGTTTTTTAAATCAGATTTTCTTAATAGGGACCATCTATATAATACTTTATTCCTATGTATACGAAACTGAAAATTGCATACAAACAGTTAACGATCTTCGTTTCGTAAAATATACTCTTAATTTGAATAGAACATAATAAATAGTACAGAGAACAAAATTATGTGAATTGGAACTGTCAAATCAGTCCGTCGAAATAAAAACAGAGTTTATCAGCATGCGCAACGCGCCGCGTGCCCCTAAATGAGGCCTTAGGGAGGTCGCCGTACAAAACGCGCAGATGTCACAAGTAAGGCATGATTTTCACAGGTTATTGTCAAATACACACTTTATGAGATTCCATTGATCAGTATCAAAACACATCCTTAGACGTAAAAATTAATATTTTTATTGTATTTTCTGGAGCGGTTAGGGTTCCAAAATTAAATATCATAACCGCATATATGAGTAAGGATGACATTTCTCGTCATTGGGTTATTGTTGTTTTAAAAAAACTGCAATATTTCTGTTTGAAACTGTTTACTTCCAAAGGCGTAGGTAATCTAACTTAAGATAATCAGCTATTCCTAAATGTCACGTGATACTTATTGATTGAAATAAACTAAGTGTTAAATAACTTATCAGTTGGTAACGACGACTAAAAACAGAATGTTTAAAATTCTCAAAGTAAATTATGAAAATATAGAAATCATACCCTGTTACCGGTACAACAATCTCATAATAAAGTAATAGATACATCCAAATAACATAACGTTTATAAAATTGTACTAGGTAAATTAATTGAAGGATTATTTAATTTTATAACAACATAAATCAGTATAATAGAAGGTTTATGCGCAACGAGCTCCTATAACGTAACAGGTAACGTACCATACCGTATTATCATTGACAGATTGATTTTTTTTTAACTCGGAAACATATCATAAACTAGTAATGAGAGGTTTTCTGATAGCTTCAGAAGAACTAGTTCAAAACACCTCACAGATGGCGCTAATCAGACATGATCTTAAGGAGAAACTCATTTTAGAATTGTCAAAAAAATAAAAATATGAAATGACAACCCTGTCTAGGTAGTGCCATCTATTGAAATTTCTTGGAACTGTAATAAGCCACCTGTCAGAAAACCTCCCATTATGTCTTAAACGTCAAAAACTCACATGAATCGTACACAGAATGGACCATCCGCGTAATTAGCTAACTAAACAATTTTTTTTTACTTACGAAAAGCCCTGACTGTTTCATATATTAACGCATTATTTTCCATAGATCTTAAATAAAAACTTAAAAATAAAACATTATTCAATCTAAAACTACGTTATTCTTGCCAAAATATTTCGTGCAAAAGTGTGAGCAAAAATAAATGTTAGAGCTCTTCAGCCGTGAAAAATGGTATAAGTATTAATTCATCACCTCCTCTCCACCTTCCTATCTATTTAATATATTTGACGATGTGAATACCAAAACCGCAACTTATCAATTTTTCTTAATTCAATTTTTTTCGAATTTCGTTTAACATGTTGAATCGCACCATCCTGGATAAGAAAAGTTAAACAAAACTGCGTAAATCCTTTAATAAAGTGTTATCAAAAACGATTTTATTTTTCAAAAAATATAAATATCCAATTTATAATTTGAAGAAATGTTCCAGAACTCGCAAGCTTTTTATTGATTTCTAACAAATTGTAAAAAGTGGATATATTGTGGTTTTGATATTCACCCCTTCATTGTGTATTATCTTACATTAATCTAAGGCGTGTCTTCCCGCGTCTCTTCGCTGGGTTCCACATCTTTCTTTTTGGTCTCGCGCTCTCGCCGCAGCCTGTCGTGGTCGTGAACATTAAACATCTTCACAATGGCGTCGTTGACAGTCGTGAGTCGCGCCTTACAGCCGCGGTCAATCTTGTTGCACACCCAGTGAGTCTCCTGTTTCAGATTGGCGTGCTTCGAACGCTTCTTGAAACGGTACGGGCCTAGTATGATGACGGCGTTGCCTTTCCGCGACCACGTGTATCGCGGCTTCAAATTTTCGCCTGAAAGAATAAGGTGAAGGTGAACGATCCGGTTTTTTCAACCAATGTCCGCTAAAGCGAAGATTCTAAGAGTAAAATTACAGCTCCACAGTCCATAGCTGGGTTCACACACGTAGACTGATCTGCACCATTCGATATTCAGATCAAGAGGAAGCTTTTAATAGTTAGAAATATTTACGACAGCTTGCTCCAAACTGTCATTTGTGCATGTGTAAAGTTTGCTTAAAACATATCTGCATTACGTGATGGTCAGGTTTTGTAGAAAAGTTCGCCTATCGAGTCTCGCTGATGACGTCAGGATGTGGTTGATTATAAAGTTATTTCATTAGTTTTATGAATGTTTGAATATACTCTAAAAGTTTCATAAAAGTTAACCACTAAAGCATTTTATCTAAAAGAAAAATAAAATAAATTGCACACAGTAGGGTAAAGTCGCTACCGAAGTGTCAAGTATGTACCTACAATATCCATATCATTTTCCGCTTCAAGGCAAAACCCAAGAAATCTTAACAAAGACCTATCAATATTTTTTTCATAGTATTCGGAGACCGACATCTGCGTTCAAGTGCGTTAACTTAAAAATAAAACAAATATGAAAAAACATCAAACACTTTTATTGTATATATACATTTTTTTAAACATTATCAGCCAACTGCCATCGACTGGTGGACAGAGACCTCCCTCAAGGCGCGTTACGACACCCCTTGCTTAAGCTAAAACAAGTATTGGGGGAATCGAATCTACAACCTTCTGATTGCTGTACACATCAGGGTCCACAATGCTGTACTTATATTTATATTATTTTTACCATCTAATGCTATTACCATTGTGGAACGCAATAAATTATTGAGTATTAAGTACTCGGTAACTAGATTACAGACACGAATTTCTTTTAAGCGCTAGCCAATTTTCTAAGAATAAGATTCGTAAAAATCTGATTCTTCATGAAACTTTATGAAACATAATCCCAAACAAAGACCCGGTTTCTCTGGGCAAGCTGGGCAAAAATAACTGGTATCCTTCCTAACTTTATTTTTAGTACACACCACACATTTCTTCCTTAGGATACGGTTATGTGCACCTTTCTGCAGTTTCATGGGTGTATGCACCACAAGTGAGACCTTTTTCTGTGATCCAGCTGTAAGGTTGGAATTTTATTATAAGAATTGTCCAACATTTCCCGTCGTGAGTGTCACGGAGAGAGGGCGGGATCGAGTTCCCTCGACGACCGGGGGAACTGTCCAGAGGACGGAGAGTAGCGCTCTCTGTGAGCTAAACCATAACACCGCTGCGATCGCCAATCCGCTTGCAAAGCGTGGCGATTATTGGTATTTGTATTCTCCCCCTAATAATATCCATAATCATTTGGTGGAAGTCCTCATCCAGCATTGGACGTCGTGTGACTGATTTAAGCAAAAGTTCACTAACCGATTACAAAAAAGGAGGAGGTTCCCAATTCGAATGTATATTTTTTGTATTGGTTACAGCATTCATTTCTTTATTTGTAATTCTAAGCATACTGGTGTTCTCTGTGTGCTCGGCAAGGATATTTTGGCGCGTGAATTCTGAACATTCAGTGTGATTTCTTGTCACTCCTGTATTTCTCCTTTTCCTGGTTTGTTCTAGGTGTTTTGTGTGTGCTTAAAATACTGTGATTGGTGACTAAGGTGTACGCGTAGAGTTGTAAGGGGAAATAATGGAAATAATTTAAAAAAACCCTTCGATGTCGTCAATAATTGTATTTAAATTCTATTTACACTCCCAAAACATATATGGTTGTAAAATAATATAGGTAGGCACGTATATTACCCTAAGTACAATTTTGTACATAAAAAGTTTGTCATTCACAATCATCACTCACAGTACATAAATCATCACGGTTTTGATGAAACATATAATTTATCACGTCTTTATACCCTTATCACCACAGTTCATATTTCAAGGTTGCTGTTTTACATCCATCCAAGGAGGCGATCCAGAAGGCAAATTCCTTCCAAGACGCACTAGCTGCGGCTGCATGCCTGCATGGAGCGAGGCTTGGTATCTGCAGTACTGACACCGCGTGCGATTTTGCATATCAATTTTGCAATTGTAGCTTTTTAGGCATTGGAATTTGAGATACTTGTTACAGCGCACTGCGCGCTTGAAGAAATGCTTGCAAGACTCGCAGGATGGTATCCCGTAATGGTAGCCGTTGGTTTCGTCCCCGCAGATAGGACAGCGATTGTCATCTAGGGAAGATAAAGAGATTATTGTTAAGTGTCTAAAGAACCGATTGTTTTTTTTTTTTCAAATATTTAACCCCAATTGTGGATTTCGTTTATTTACTACTTCTTATTTGTTAGGTTTTCAGGGCCCTGTATCACAAATTTTACAATCGTAATACAACTATAATTGAACATACAGTGCAGCGTTAAAAAGGAGCTTGAACGCGCACCTAAAGTATTGTAAATGTAAATTGAATAGTAAATCTAAATTTAAAATTGTCAGTTTTATGATACGGGGGTCTGGAATTTAATTTCACAAGTCTACAATTCTGGGATAACCTATTGAAATATATTGTAATTTTGGTTTATTTTTTGTGAAAGATTTTTTCCCAGACATAGCAGATCCCATAATATCATGTGGACTTAAAACAAAGAATACAGAAATGCAACGTGGTATATGAAAAGAACTGTTGAATCAGAAATTGTCATGAAGGGAAGAAAACTTAGCCGAACAGGCTCGAATCTAGTGATTTAAAATAAGAGTCTTTAAAAGACTGGTATTTTAAATACATATGTTTTCTATATTGTGTGAAAACAAGATTCTAGGAAACAATCTGTCGCAGATCTGCACGCCACGACCACACAGCGCAAGGGATGAGCTGCTATGCTATGATTCCTGAGCAAGCCCACCTCTACCAAACCTGCCTCTACCAAACCTACCTTTTGGCGTACCATTCTTTGGAGATGTCTACTTGCTTTTTCATGTCTGAACAGACGCCAAGAACAAGCAGGCATGGCGCAACCCAGTAAAGTCTCTTTGTACCATTGAGATGTATAATTTGTGTTAGGATTATTTTGCGTAAAACTTCGTAGTGAATACAAGGTAATTATTGCAAAGCACTTTATTTTATCAAAGCGAAAATTGCTTTTGTTTTTCCTAGACAGATCACGAATACTAGTCTACAGCTCAGTTTGTAACTGGATACAGTAAGAATTAGGTACGTAAATTTTAAATAATTCTCTACAAATACCTTACGACATAGACTTATGATATTAAGAGGTACAGAAACAGATCTAAAATTGTGACAATTTTTACAAAATGTAAAGATCTTACAAAAGAAACAAAGTAAATAAATGCAATTTGTTGCCTTAAAATACAGGTACTTAACAATATTTTTTGGTAGGAACACAAAATCATAGCAGAAATCTCCTATGGTATATAAAAACTTACACATACACACAATACTGCAACTTTTATCACAATTATTCTATAAGTACTCACAATCAAAAGCTACCTTTTCCTAACTGGATAAACATTAGAGCAAATTCTCCGTTCATTGTTACCCGAAAAACGATACCCCAGGAGTAGGACTAAGTTAAACTGAATGCGATGCGATGTACACACAACACGAGTATAAATGTATAAAAATTATCTTTAACATTGTGCTGAGAGATCAATTTAACACGTCAAACCTGTTTTTTATTAGTGAAAACTGTAATAACTTGGTCTAAGGGGTATAGTTCTGGAGCAGACGTTAATACACGAAATACTTCACGTATTTTCTGTTAAATCAAAAATGTATGGAAATGTACATAGCGGGACGAATTGTAAGGTCGAAAACTCAATGACTTTTTTTTATATAGGACAGTACATTAGGTTACCATATTAGGTTACTTGGAAGAAATCGCTATGAGCGATGAGGTTTGCAATTTTTCCCATTGTATTTTTTTTACATTCGTAATGTACAGTGTGCAATAAACAGTATATTAATTTCATTCATTCATACATTGTTAAACAAACGTTACTTTGCAACTGCGTCGAAACGTCGAGTAAAATGACAAAGCTCGAACTTCTCTTTGATTATATTCGCGCCAATATACTCGGTGAACAATATTGAGTTGAAACATAACTTTTTCATAACGTAACGTATTACCTATATGATGTACTGATCTTCTCAACAGTTGAATAGTTAATTCTTTACAATGTTGATCTAATAACAGTGAACCTAATGAGCATTTTACATGCTCCCCTAGCAAAGCGCTCCAAGAAAGAAATGACAAGACAAACATGGCACTGCGATTGGTTGAAACAAGTGGCACGTTGTGTGACATAGCAGCCAATCACAGCGCGTGCTTGTCTAGTCTTTCTTGAAGCGTATGCTAGGGCAGCTCATGATCTGTTGACTATTTCATTAATTCAACTGCTGATGTAGTGGTGCTGATCTGCACTTCGAACCATTCAGATTTTTAAGCATGTCAATGTGGAAGAGAGGCGTCTTTTAAAATTTGTATACTTAGAAAAGGACTTCATGTTATATTTTGTAATATTATCCTTGAAATAAAACATTTTCATTTTGTTTTGACCTTAGATCTCCATCGCTAACCTACCTCAGGTTACGTCAAAATTTCTGCAGTGATTTAAATACTTTCTAGCTTGTTTTTGTTCAGCGTAGTTTACATCCCTATAACTTATATTCTAAAAGTATACACAGATATCATAAATTCTACACGCACTACCTGCAATAGATTCTACCACAACATCAAAAACTATGACTAAAATTGCGAAGAAGTTACCCACTTATTTCACACAATATCTAACTTTTTTTAATGGAAACATAACTTATTAAATTATAGAACACAAACGGCGCAGTAATCTAAGCAAGACAAAATTCTTACACAGGTAGAAATATTTGGTTTTAGCATTATTTGGAAATAAATGACTAGAAATATGCAAGAGGTCAGATTGAACTTATGAGATAATTTCTGCAAATATAACAATAAATTAGGTACCAGGTTAAGTAGGTGATACATAATACTAAACGTACTTACTAAGCACATTACACAGACTACTATGGTGCTTTTATAGTCCTAAAGTTCGCTAACACGAACAATTTTGTAGGTAGGTAATAAGTACAAAAAAATTAATGACTAGTTTGTGTAGAAAGGTTTGAGAACATTCGTATATGAGGTATCATGATCAAGCGTACTTCAATAGCAATAAGTACGGTCGGCCACAACAGAGATCTATTATTTTCGATGACACTACATGTGTCACTAAAATATCTAGGTAGACTTGAAATAGTGTGAAGTAAAAATGAACCTTATCTAATGACATTAATATCAGTTACAATATTAGGGTGGTAGACCAGGTTCTTGGCCAACTGTACACGTGAATTGATCATGACGATTTAAAAAAAATGTGCGCTTACAAACAACTTGTCGTATTACAACCTTACGCTAACTAGACCTAGATACCGGTTTTTTTATAAAGAGATCTATAAATTCGACTACTTTAATACAATCTTAAAGGACAAGTGATAGAAATAAGTCTAAAAATGTTGTCTTAAACCATTCCATGATGACGCGATCGATGTAATTCCATATGACTTTCTCCATACACTATATATGAAAATTCGGAGATCGAGCCGATATTTGCCTAGTACCTATTACTACTTAAAATTGATCAAGAACATACGATTTCGCATTTATATCGATCGCATCATCAGTATATGGCCTTAGTAAGAAAATTAGAAAATAAAGAAGAAATTGGTCGCGATTTCGCGAAAAAGAAGTATTAGAAACTATTTTGTATGTACCTGCTCTATTACTTAACCGTAGGCTCAATATTTCTTTGGCAGTGACCATTTTAAATACCCACCGTTCAAGTTCAGGGCATAGAAAGACGTTACAAAATGTATGTGGGGCACTCAAACCCTAAAACGCGTATCAAGAAAGACACGGAATAGAAAAATACGCGCTGTGATTGGCTGTCATCTCAGTCTTGGAGCGATTTCAACATATCGCATCGCGTCATAATGTCACCAGTACGAAAAAGGGCGCAGTTCCGGGAATTATGACCCTTAAGTGGTCCTGAAGCTCAGTCAGTAATTAAGCGCATATTCCCATGAAAATGATGGTGATGATACGCCTTTTCATCGTCTGACAGCAGTATAGGTATGTCTTTCTTGAAGCGCAGTACTCGGACATCAGGTTTAGGTGAGTGTCTAAGGAGTAACCTCGATATAATAGTTCTGTTTACGATTGATAGTGAGATCGGCAGCGTCGTGGTTGTGCACACCTTTCACCTGGATGATATGAGCTCCAGATGTCTTCACGACAGCCTTGCAACACCTGTAAGAATGCGTTGAGCAGGTCCATCGAACTATGCCGTTGCGTATAGAATGTTTGCAGTAAGAATAACTCTTGTAAATTATTAGAGGCTTCCCACGAAGAGACTGCGTGAATATTGCCTTTTCACCTGTAAACATTTTTCTGGTTAGTGACAAGTAATATATTAAAATTGTACCTACGTAAATGAACTAAGCACCTATATACAAAATCCATGCATTCAAAGTGACATTACTTAAAAGTGTAGCTTCGTCTTTTTACTAATTACACACATCAAAAGTGTCTAGATCAAGTACATTTAAGAAGATTGCAATCAAGAATATATTTTACAAAAACTGAATTCATTCATAATTTATTCAAAATGTGGTGATAATTCATTGATACAGGCATGGGGAATTAGGTAGGAGACCAATCCAGAAGATTAGATTTGATTTAAATAAATTAGATTTTTTTAGAACTACAAATGTTCTTGATCCCTAGACACTTTTGATGTGTGTATTTGGCTGTAAATCTGAAACCACGTGGTGATTGTTCTCTCTGACTCTTTTAATGTAAATAGTAAGTAATTGTAAGTGAGGGGGCCAAGTCCACTACACTCTGGTAGTTGCATCGCTTTGGTATCGTTGCGGAAAACGTTCCTGCTGATTTCGTTACTACCATTTCACTATCGTCCGTTATTTTACTACGGTCATCGTTTGCCGCTACGATGCCAGAACGATGCCAGAACGACGCAACTACGAGAGTAGCATACTTGGTCACCAGAGATCAACCATTCCAAACTAGATGGTCATTGTGTACTTTAGATGTAGACTAGATTCTGGTAAGAATGAAAGACTACTTTATATTACTTGATAAAATACTTTATTTGACTTCGAACACGGTGCTTATAGAAAATATTATAATTAACAAATATAACAACATAATATGGCAAGTTAAATTTACATCATTTACAGAAAAAGAAAAGGAATATTATTGTTCGTGTACAGTGACTATTATTATAATATAACTTTATTATTTAATATTATTATTATTATGGGTAAATATTAATTGTTCAAACTACTTAATCTGAAATCTATATGACGACATAGAAAATCTCAGAACTCTATGAAATACTGAAAAATGCAAAGAATCATAATTATTCTATATGATTGACATGTTTGCATTACAATATTTCTCGTATACGAATGAATGTTCAAAAATAGTATTCTACGATAAACTTACCAATAAAGAATATATATTATAATTCTGGCAAGGTTTTAATATCTTAACTTTAAGACTTGATAGGATTGCTTTTTTGATCGATTTTTTTCATACAGATACATCAATCAATCTACATAAATGAGGAGCCTTGTTTAACCTTTTAAAAGCCAAAGTCTTCATCATCATCATTATCATCAGCCCATATTCGCCGACTGCTGGCCACAGGCCTCTCCAATTGCACGCCACTGTGATCTGTTTTCGGCTTCTCGCATCCTACTTCTGCCAGGCTCCGCTATTCCTGGTCACGGTGGCGACACCGGAACGGTGGAGCAGGGGGTGCGAAGAATCTCCTGGCTACGGGAGGCCACCACAACGTTGGCAAATCTCGAAAAAGAGCCTCAGTGCAGCCCATAATAAGACTAGTGACTTTTAAGTCTATGGTATTATTTTAATACGAGAACAAAATGTATCATTTGGCGGTCCAAAGGTTGTTAAACGGGTCTATTTTCAACTATAGAGGCAATTTGTCTGATTTCCATCTTGACATTTTTCATCAATTTCCGTGAGGCAATGTAAACTTAATTGTCCGAGTAATTGATACTTGTGCAAAATAATTCTATTTACACACAAATATGTGAGTAGACTCTATTTCTAATACTGAATAGTTTTGTGCTAAAGTATAAAATAAAAAAGAACATTACTGGATCCGTTGCTAAACTAAGAACGTTAATCTTTACGTTGGGCGTATGTAGGTATATATACGGTTGGCCAAAAAATTATTAGTTTTGAAGACATTTTCTGTGCCATTAAAACATCAATAAGGACGAGTTGTTATATTGTGACAAGTAATTCTTTCACCTTCTTGCCTAATGAGTGAGATACTTGAAAGTATAGGATAGAAAACCACATACTTAGCTGAATGTACGTATGAAAAATTCTAGTCTTAGCATAGTGTATAATCTCAAACTTCGACCTAAAAAGAATATACATAAAACTTAAATTTCTACGTTTAATTAAATCGATTACAGCCGGCAAGATTTCCATCTAAACTAGAGATCATTTACTTCCCGTATCACAAAAATAGCACATGATTCTTACAACTACTGTTAAACGAGTGTCAATAGCTTTACGAGATAAAATAATAACGATATCACACCGGATTTTAACTAAAAAGTGCTAGAAAACAATTGTCATTATGGCAAACAAGCTTTTTTTTCTGCATTTTTTTTCCTTTGAGGAAACTTACGAATTAGAAATTTATTTACTTACCTATTTATTTATTAGAAGGAATACTTACTTAAGGAAATTGAAACATGTAGAAAAGAGGGTAGAAAAATATTTGAAAAGTTTAGAGAGCTTCCAGTAAATAGTAGGTACTTTACTTACTGAATTACTGCCCTTTTTTTTCTTTTTTTTTTAGTCCCATTTCGAAGCTGGATTTGGTAGCTGGTGGTGGCACGGGAAAGACGTTCGTAGCTAATTAGTTCGTAGCCAGCTTCGAAATAGGTCTATTCTTTCCCGTGCTGTAGCCAGCTACCAAAGCCAGCTACGATATGGGACTAAGGGGTTTACTGAAATTCATAATCCATAACTTTATCGCTTAATAGAGAGAACAACGAGTTGTACTTAGTATTTTCACATTGAGAGACCTAAGGATCATTTAAATAGATACATTTTCTTGCTTTCAATATACAATAACATTCAAACTGAAAATTTCTTGGCTCCTGTTGGAAACCATATACTGCGTGTAAATTCACCCCGAGCAATAATCGTAGAATCGTTGTTGGGCTCGTCAAAATTGACAACTTATACAACACTACATTTCACAGTAATTTCCCAAGATTGTGCAATGGTAAGAAATTTGACACAAATCATGGCGAATAATTGCTTTCAATCATTGACCTTGAACGAACAAGAACATTGAACTTCCTAAACGGGTCTTCAATCATTTAATTTAGTAATAATCACACTTAAACATAGACGTTCGAGAATATTATTCATATCGTTTTCATCGTGTCGTCAGACGAAAAATTCCGTCGGTGAATGGCTATGCCTGTTATTGACATGAAAGAGAGTATCATGTTTCGTGTACACCCTGGCTGTACATCCATTTGTTCGGTGAGTGTAGCATGACCAGGCGGAGGAATTGCACTCCTCGTTCCCCTCCTTCAAAAACGTAAAGTCCCCGACTTTAAGTAGACGCTCGCCGCTTCTTGACGTCATGAAGTTGACTGAAAAAAATAACACAAAGGATATAACCAAATCACGAAAACCTGATAAAAAAACAAGCTCATTTTCATTAGTTACATACCTAATACCTACTTATTATGCTTCGTATCTGAAATTGGAAACTTATAGCAAAAAAAAAAAACGATTACTTAGATTATCCAATATTTTTTATTTGATTAAAAATGTTGCTAAAAAAGGCAAAACATAATAAAATCTGTTTCTGTTAGCATACTAGGCTTATGTCATTGACAGCATTTTTTACAAATTGAAAGGTAAAGTTTAATGACTTCTTTGGATATATTACAATATTTCGTCTTAAGCTCGGAATCCATAACGTCTATATTGGCATGCTGCATGAGCAAATGCATTGTATGCAATACACCGAATAAGGCATCTGTTTGTACATAGAATTTTATACTATCGTTTGGCCCATCCTTAGGCTTTATTAGTCTCTCTTCGCCATTAACATCCAAAACATCATAGTTAACTAACATGCGATAATCAGAAAAGTCTTTTCGACTTTTTAATTTGACTTGTTTGACTTCATTAATAAATTCCTCATATCTGCATTGGTCCAGATAATAAATGCTGTTGCTCTTCTTCCTTTGTAAGATGTTGTTCAATTTCTTGGTGAACTCATCCCGCAATGGTGCGATGCTTAATTCAGAAAAAAGTTTTAGACCTTAAAATTAAAGAAATAATGTTCGGTAAAATTGTATTTATGACATAATATGCATATTACTTGTTGTTCATTGAGGACTATGCCTGACTCTTGACAGCCTACCCCACAGTGGTTATCTGTGGTCCCAGAGGGAAGTAGGACCAGAAAATATAGTCCTGTACTTCTCTGCCCGAACATGATATGGTCCAGGTAAACAAAAACAGGTCCAAATGTGGTTAAGGTAATTCATAGTTTTTTTAAAGTAGGCTAAGCAAACTCGTATATAAATAACATTCATATTTTATTCCCTGTTGTGGTGGAACACAATATTCCTGTTTTCAAGGTAATATTTTTGGGTAGTTACAGTAAGTAGTTGCTAGTTTGTGGAACGAGTCAACAATCTGTCTCTTTCACAATCACGACAAATGAAAGAGATACATGAAACCTGCATGTTTGTAGTACAACTTCTCCCACTATGCTCATATTTAAATTGAAATAAAAAATACACTTTCCCAGTCATATTTTATTATTGAATGACTAGAATACAATAGACCAGTATATTTACAATCAAGTTTGAAGTAATAATCATTGTAATATTCACATATAGTAAAATAATAAATACACTTCACAACTTTACATCAAATGATATTTCTTGACGTTAGAAGCAAAGGTCAGATGTGTCATATTGTTACAATGCAAACACATACAACATTATGCTTCTAGCGTTGAGATTTGGAATCATACCCACAACCTCTCCGTTTCAGGTCCAAGTAACTGGCCACTAGGCCACAGACTCAATTAGCATACAACTATTATTCATAATTTTCAATGTATTTTGTAAGGAGCTAATTACATACAAATTAAGTAGTATTTAATTTTCTATCTTACCTATCCCATTATCTGCCATTTTCTATCAATTTAACAGTCACAGCCTAAATGTAACTTAACACATTGATGGACTGTAAAATAGACAATAGATTTTTTATTGTTATGATGGCTACAGCCATCCCCTGTCTGCCAATGTGTTAAACAATGCTCAAGCAGTTCTTAAGTACAATTTCAACTGAATAAAGTCTGTAAGTATTGAGAAAAACTTTACACCAACAATTTTTAATATCATTTATTGAAAGTTTAAAACGGCTGTTATGGCGCCAAAATCAAGAAATGATAAGCATTCAGCTTACCTTAGTAGTTTACCAACACAGTTGAAACTCTTAATTTAATGTCAAGATTATTTATTAACATTACTGCTTCATTTTAACAACTTTATGTAATGAAGATACAGAATATGTACTTTAAAAAAATGCAGTAAGTAACTGGTAAATTAGATTTTACCAAAATCAATGAATACATTTCACACCTTTTAATCCCAAAGCGGGGATCCAAATCCCAAATAAGAAAATCAAATAGTTAAATATACACATACCAGTCACTAGAAATATCTACACTCAAGCCAATTGGTATAATAATATGTGAAATTGCTGACATATGTGAAGGTGTTCAAGATTGATACCGAATTATGAAAAAACTAATAGAAAGTAGATCAATATTGTTTAAAGTCTGTTGACATATAAAAGTATAATATTTAGGTTTAAAACCATCACACTAATGATAAGCACATCTTTGACATCTTTAGGTAAACAGAGGCCAGTTTCAACAATCTGGTAGGTAAAGGGATAAGGTGACAAATGAAGGTCTTACCTTACAACTGGATATGGCAACAGATTTTCATCACATTTTAAAACACATACACTACCTTACTTCATGGTAACCACTGTAATTAATCCATAAAAAATAGCCAATAAACCCAAGAAACACACATAACAAACTTTCACTCTCCAAGAGGTTAGAATAATTGTTTTCATGAGCTACACTGTTTAAAAAATACGGCAAACTGTACGCGAATGTGTTTATTATTGATTTAATTTGAAAACTATGCCTTTTTCATGATAACTTTACTCATAAATGCTAAAAACTTGACACACTTTCGCTGCACGGAAGGGTCAATAAACAATCAATCCGTCAATACACACGTACTGACTGACAGCTTAAGTTGGAAATCGCGCAAAATATTATTGCTTTTTAACAACAGATGGCGCTATTATGCGTAATGTTTTTCCTAAAACATCTTTTGCGAAAGTAACCATAACTTTAAATTAGAAGTCGTGTTACAAAATATGTTTGGGAACATCTGGCTTATACCTCTTTGGTGATGCAGTATATATAAATAACTTACCCTAATGTAGGTATGTAACCAATCCTAATGTGTAAAAGGACCCCGAGCAATGGTGTTAAATGTGTTGTTGGGCTCGTCAATATGAACAACTTTTACTATAGCGACAATGCGGGGAAACACTTGACGCCTTTTAATCCCAAAGCGGGGTAGGCAGAGGCATTTGCTAAGCAAATGGCCACGGTTCACCAAACGTATTTAACCCTACACCTTGTGGTGTACAGGTTTCATTACGATGTTGTCCTTCACCGTACGAACGTTGCGTTGCGTACATACGTTCTGAAAAAGAGTCCTATTGATACACGTCCAGAGGCCAGAATCAAACCCGCGACCTCCCGATCTCAATCCTGTATCCGACCAACTGGACCACAGACGCCTACAAAAAATACGATTTTCTTTCTCGGGAGATGACATTTGGTATGGAGATGAAAAAAAGGTTTTTAACATTTTTCTTCGACTTCCTATGACACAACTAGTATATAATATAATCGCCACTGCCACTCTTAAAGAGCTTCGGCGGTAAATGG
Organism: Conopomorpha cramerella; assembly: GCA_012932125.1. Taxonomy (NCBI): domain Eukaryota; kingdom Metazoa; phylum Arthropoda; class Insecta; order Lepidoptera; family Gracillariidae; genus Conopomorpha; species Conopomorpha cramerella. Next base: position 15,894 of record SJJU01007532.1, read on the forward strand.
TTATGGAGGTTTTTGAAGCTGGTGACGGCATTGTTCTTGAAGTAGACGCGCGCGCCGCACTTCAGGCGCGACCTCTTCGAGCAGTACCACGTGTTGCAGTCCAGGCCGCCCTTGGAGAAGGTGTGCTCCTCGAACAGCAACAGCAGGCCCCTGTTCGTTGATATGTAGCTGAAGCGCGAGTCTACAAATGAGATGGTTTGTCATTGTTTATATAAATACACTTATACATAGTTGATACAATAAGAAAAAACAAACGGTTTGCGTCCACTTTCATAGTCCGTAGCGCCAGGATGTGGAACGACTTGCCGGAGTCTGTGTTTCCTGCGCAGTACTTATAGTTTGAAGGTCTTCAAGTCGCGGGTGAATAGGTACCTACTGAACAAGTGTGCTCCATCGTAGACCACATCGCTGCTTAACATCAGGCAGGATGGTGGTCAAACGCTTATTCATAGTGATTTAAAAAAAAAAACTAAATAATGTGTTCCCTTAATAACAGGCGACCCCAACATTATTTATACAGAGTGTAAAAGGACCCCGAGCAATGGTCTTAGAATCGGTGTTGGGCTCGTCAATATGAACAACTTTTACTATGGAGACAATTTGGGGAAATGAAAAAAAAAATTCAATCCCCATACAAAATGTCATCTTCAGAGGCATAAAAATTATTTTGTATGGAAATGAAAAAAAAAATATTTTTCTCTTCCCCGCATTGTCGCCATAGTAAAAGTTGTTCATATTGACGAGCTCAACAACGTTTCTAAGACTATTGCTCAGGGACCTTTTACACGTAGTATGTACTTAACTGTTATTGGGAATGAACGACGTAATCCGGCAAAGTCATCTGATAGCCAGCTGAAGTCTCTGTGCCCATATTAGCCGTCGAACCGATGACCGTTCGTACGACCGAACGAAATGTAGGACGGGGAGGCAAGGTGAACTGATGGTTTTCGCAAGATGGCTGGCAAAAGCTGGATTCGAGTAGCCGAGAAAAAACCAACTCACGTGCAATAATGCTGTAGTAGTGGTTTTCTAACTGTAGTATGACCTAATAGTGGCCTATAAACCACATTTCACAATTAATATTTCGTGATATCGCTTCGCAGGTTGTCAAGATCTGGTTGGAGATTCTGGTCGAGATCTGGGTGGATCTTCTGGCAAGTGTTTTTATAAAAATCGTGTTTATGCTTTTCGCCACTAGATGGCGCCACTTGTTAGAGCGATACGCTGTGCTTACTTCAATTTCATGTTAAAGTAGCTAGTAGTATGAGCTAAGAAGCTTCACACGCCTTATGGTATACGTGTACCATCACGATGTTTTCATTCACACTAAAATAATAGGTAAACAGTTATGTAGGTGTTAACCTACTGTTATGCATACGGATAATGTTTTTAACGCATTTAAGTGATCTGCCTATACTTTTAGCGTGAATCGGAATTAAAATCCTTTTACCGTGTGTATTTAGTGCATTTCAGTACCTAGGTATATATTTTGGTCCGACACGAAAAAAGTCAGTAGATTGTGCTTTGTATGAAGGTCTATTTTTTTTCGTTTCGGGATATTGACATCTGCTGAAATACACTAAACAGGGTCAATGGAAACAGTACCTAGACTTCGGCTTGAAAAGTTATTTCTGGCACTTTCTGGTTTAACCTGCCGCTATCATTATGTGATTTAACAGACTCGTCATTGATTGATCTCTGCCTCCTCTGTGTCCTCTGTGACCTCTGGTATATTCTGCCGGTATTAATTGCAGGATTATCCCGGTATATATAAGCCGGCAAATAGAATACCTGTGTCATGTACACCCCAGGCCAACTTCTCCCCTCGTCGGGGTCGTAAGAGGCGACCGAGGGAACTCTCCAGAGGCCGGGCAGCAGCGCTCTCTGTGAGTTAAACCACAACGCTACTGCGATCGCCAACCCGCCTGCCAAGCGCGGCGATTATTGGCAATTTCCCCCAAATGACCATATTATTTTGGGAGGCCCTAGTCCAGCAGTGGACGTCGTGTTCCTGATGATGATGATGATATTGTAAGATCCATGTTGATAAGGGACGTATATAGAATACATAAGCGGCCTTCCTTCCTGGCATGTCTGATAGATCTGGAGATTGGTTATGGACTAGCAACTTGTTAAGTACTGAGGGCTCATATTGTCATTCTTAAATCCTTCTTGTGCTAAATCGCACAGTTAGAACAAAAGTGACACAAAACAAAATATGTAATTTTATGAAATTGAACCTTAAAATAAAAGATACAAAACTGAAATGACAAAATCGGCATGTTTCATATTGGGTCCTTTTTGTTCTAACTATGCGAAATACACACATCAAAAGTGTCTCGGGATCAAGTACATTTTAGAAGATTGCAATCAAGAATATGTTTTACAAAAACTGAATTCATTCATAATTTATTCAAAATGTTGTGATAAGTCATTGATACAGGCATGGGGAATTAGGTAGGAGACCAATCCAGAAGATTAGATTTGATTTAAATAAATTAGATTTTTTTAGAGCTAAAAATGTTCTTGATCCTTAGACATTTTT
>SJJU01007533.1:0-20396 GCA_012932125.1 Conopomorpha cramerella
GTACAGTCATCATCATCATCAGCCACATAACGTCCACTGCTGGACGAGGGCCTCCCCCAATGAGATCCGTCATTTGGGGTGAAATGCCAGTAATCCCCACGCTTGGCAGGCGGGTTGGCGATCGCAGTGGTGTTGTGGTTTAAATCACAGAGAGCGCTGCTGCCCGTTCTCTGGAGAGCTCCCTCGGTCGCCTCTTACGACTCCCATGACGGGAAAAGTTGGGCTGGAATGGTGACACATGTATTCTATTCGCCGTCACCACACGGCTAATGTCACGTACACCATGCACAAATAACCTGCCATAATCTGCACCGTTAGCCGGAGAACACTTGAATTCTTAAGAATGCGTTTGTCTATAGGCAAACGACAGCCTTGGTCAGCTGATCAGAACGGTCGCGATTGACGCGCGTCCTTGCTTGCGTCACTTCCCCGTCACGGATCGTTTCACCACCATCGCACTTTTTTTTAAACGCCGCTATTCTGATGAGATTAATCAGCGCACGCGGAATTCACGGATCTATACGCTGGGAAACGTTATAAAAAAAAGAAACATAAGATATTTATAAGCTACTTCAATGTTGGATTATATCAGCTTATTTCTGTGGCTTGTTGCATAATAAGTGCCTTCGCATTGCCAAGTAATGCGAAGTAGCTAGCTAGTGGTTTTCCTTGCGAAAATACCGGTAATTTTCGCGTGTAGTTAGTTACTTCATTAAACAAGCTTTGAGCGTCTCATCTGTCTTAGCAACTTATGTTAACGTTATGCGAATTTTATATTCCATACGTTGACATGTCGACGATCTTCTTTGCTTTCGAAGATGTTGTTTTTTCATCGTTCACTGGTATAAATGAACCAGCACTTCTATTCAATCTTTACATTAATTGAAATTTAAATCATCTTTGTAATAAAGAATACAAACATTCTCTCTCTACAATTTCAATAACTGTACTTTCTCGTCTTTGTATTTTGAAGTGTAAGTAAACGTAAAGTTCAAGATAAATGTTTATGAAATATTGTATTAAAAATGGAATCAGTAGAGTTGTTTTGAATGATTTCAGCTCCTTTTTGAGCGACTTAAAAAATAAGGTTTCTCAATTCGATCGTATATATGCTTTTTTATGACTGTTCGCGGAGAACTTTGTAAAACTAATTTTGAGGATTTTATTTGCTAGAAAGAAGATATTTTAGAGGTGCACCTTAATAAGGAAATCAAGGTTTGATGATGGCAGAGAACTTAAAACAATCGCTGGGTCTACTAGTAGGCAACTGGTTGAAGTCGGATCCTTTTTTTGTTTAAAATGTTCTGTTCTATTAATTAAAATATAGCTATAGACACGAGACGATCGAGGCATTCTTTCGTTTATAACTGACATTACGTTTGACTTGACGTCTTTGACCTGAATTGTGCAATCTTATCGGCCGTTTACACACTAAACTAACATTAAGTGCATACATATTTTTTTTTAAATCTCAACTCCCAGACAGTAAAAAAAAAATCTATGACACGTCAACGAGTCGTGTCACCAAGGTTTCGATTTCGGTATTCTGAAAGTTTGTTGTTTTTTGACTTTGAAGCTATATCCGAACTGGACATTGTGGGAAGTGGGAACTTTTGTATTTATAATGAACAACGAGTAGGTATCTCAACTGTCATACGAAAACATCTGGTGTCGCCGGCGCTGATTCAGCCTGCCTCTTTGCATTATTTCAACGCTTATTACAGAGTTTATGATCTTTTAATGGAGTTTTCAGAAATACCTTCGTGGGATATTGACAAGTTTATTGTGTTCTATTGTTGTCTATATTGCCCAACACGATAAAGACGAAGATATCGTTTCGTTCATTGTTAAAAGGCTCTAATGTCAGAAATTGTCAATTGTATTTCATTTTAAACTGCTGATACTTTAAGATTGTCATTAAAATAATATTGACCTTATATATCGATAACTATGTTGAGAGGAATAGTATGTTTTCTATGCAACACAAGTTAAAAAATAATGTTTATTCCGCGTTTTCTTTCTGAAGTATTACACGTCTTGAACGCCCATAGCATACTAATACCACCTAACCAGATCCGATCTGTTGACAATGACGCAAACTTCGCCAAACATTGACTTGGCCGGACGTCATCGGAAAACAGACAGTGTATTTCAGGACGTGTGGAACTAAACACGTTTATTTTTTAATAGAGCAAAGCGGATCTGTGGACGAAGTCTAATGTGCCAGCTCTATGAGGAAATATGTGTTGAGTCTACGGTAAAGGTGGGTATAGATCGATGTATGCTGGGATTACCCTCGTAAAATATGTACATGTCGTAAAAGGCAACGGTCTGTACTCGCCTCAAGATATCTTCACGGTATGGGTGATTTTCTTTGATAAAACGATGCTCTAGTGTGCAGAGTGCACGATTCACACTGATAGAATATTTACAACCTTGTTGAAGTTTTACTTACTTACAATGTTTCGTTGGTTTTCGTACAGTCGGCCAAGAATCTTGTCTACCACCTTAAGGTCGAAAATCATATGAATGTCATTAGACATTAAGGCTCATTCTTTACTTGACACAATGTAACATGTGTAATGTAACCTTATTGGTGTTATAGTCTCATCAATACTGATAGACCTTCTTGGCTTGACCGTACCTCCTTATATTAATTCAACTTAGCGTGTAATGTATTTAATTATTTACTAGGTGTCTCGGCAAACATTTGTTTTGTCATAGAACTGTTGCTTTTGTACCCCGTGTCTTGGATGAAATACACTGTCTTGGATGATTCAAGACCAAAATTAGCCAATTCGGTCCAGCCGTTCTCGAGTTTTCGCGAGACTAACGAACAGCAATTCATTTTTATATAATAGAAGAAGATTATACAATAATGCTTACAGATACCTACAGCCAAGGCAGGATTATTGCTAAAATAACGGACTAAATATAAACACACATTTACATAACAATCAACTTAAATTTGCACAATATATTATTTATTTACAAGCATTTGGATTTTTTTAAATCTTAGTTACTGCATCCAAGAATATGTCAGCATCTGGGCAATAGGCAAGGTAATCATTGATGAGGCGTATATCCCGAGGAGTAGGTGCTTTATAGCCTCGCTGTGTCCACGGTTGTCCCACGGGCGCGAACAAGTTTTTTTTTATCACAATGAACAAGCGTTTGACCGTCCTGTCTGATGTTAAGCAGCGATGGACCAACACCTGTTCATTAGGTATACCTATTCACCGTACCCGTAATGCGGGGTTATATCCTTTGCTGGTGAATACGCATTTCCATTGAGTCCGTTCTTGACTTGTATGTTTGTTCATTTTTTAATGAAACGCGCACAGACATTATATTCAATATTGTCCACTCGTGACCACGACGCATGCATCAGCGTCGAAACGTGGAGTAAAATAACAAAGATTAGCTCGAGCTTGTCTTTGATTATATTCGCGCCTATACACCCGGTGGACAATATTAAATTGTATGTTTGCCACAACACAACCTAAGCTTACTTGTTAGAGTAAGGCTTTAACGATATAATTTCGACTAGTGCCTCACACGACCCTGAACTTTACGGGCATTAGCAGATTAACAAATAGTTTCGCTAATGAGAAATGCAAGTCTCTATTCAAGTTTAATCTAGGCAACGCCACCGTCTAGCTTAGATGCTAAGTCCTATTTTGATACCTATTTGATATATTGTTTTCATACATTTGGAGGTGCAGCTTTCATTGGTGTTTGTGCACCTTTAGCATCGATCTGTATATTTCAGTGTAGTAGGTAGTGGGTACACTGAAATATACGTGAGGATCGATGATAGACGTATTGCATAGTATTAAGGTTCTAGTACATTTTCAGGTATTAAGCTAATAGTCAAGTTTCGAGTTGCGAATGCACCTATTTCACATACCTCGTAACAAAGGCGGTCGGCTAGCGCATGTCGTGTGACAAGAAGTGATATGCGGTGATCGTTTGATAATAATGTTCGGCTATTTTACAACCTATATTACTCTAGTCTTATGATGCAAATCTTGGCAGTCGGTGTGACGACTGCTAGTGAATAGGTATTTTTCTTTTACAATTCCTTATCAACTTTGTTTACAAGAAGTACAATTAAAACAACCATAGTAGTAATAATAATATTTATCACATTTACGGTATACAGCGCCGAAAGCGTTAACCATTACTGTGTCTATGGAAGTGTTAAGTGGATATTTGGTGCATTGGTACCTCAACGGTGCATTGCTGTGTTTGACGTTTCAATAATTGAAACTGTGATACCTCTGTGAGAGGATTGATACAGTATCTATATCTTGTACATTCTATTTGCCTAGGGTTCAATGTATTTCGGTTATATAATAATTTATGCTAGTAGCTGTGCATAGCGGTTGGTTCGACGAGAGCGATCCTTGCTGGAATTTCGAGTTAAAATATAATATAAGAAAATATTATCTATCTGTCCACAAGTTTCGTTGAAATTCGTTTCAATATCGTTTCAGTCTTTGAGAAGTAGGTATTTTTATAGCACTAGTTGTCTTGGTAAACATTTGTTTTGCGATAGGTAGGCGCCTTTGTACCGTTCTTTTTTATTATATTATATATATTTCTTCCAATACCGTTCGTGTATTGGGAGAAATACACCTTTTAAACCATCCCCGGACTTCCACGTGATCTTCCACATAAAGACGATATACGATAATAACACTTACATATACTTAGTTATATTTTAGGTTCTATATTAACCAAATAAGTTTTCACTTTCAAAATTAATTTCTGTATAAATATATTATGTCGACGACACGAGAAATTTTATATCGCCCGTATTTTGTATCAAAAAGAAAACAAAGCAACAATTTTGATATCCAGAATATGAATGTTACTTGTTAAGTTTCGGCATGAAGTACATACTACGTTGTCACAAAGACATTGAAACTGGAACTCGTCTTTTTTGTGTCTGAGTTGAAAATAACCTCGCGTCATTCGCGCTGTCCGTTTTATAAGTATCTACTTACTTACTAACGTTCTGATGAGTCAAAGAGCTTTTTGTTTCATGTAAAATGCGAAAAGTCGAATCTTTTTTTTTAAAGTGTAATATTGTCTCGTTACTGTGTTGGATTTTTTTTATACTTACTGTTATTGTTCTATTTTATTATGCATCTGCTGAGCGTGATAATATTAATAACAAAATGCGAAGAAAATATCGATTCTAACTGCTCATTGTGTTACTGCGATTTACATAAAACGTATTAAATTTTATCATGTGCTTAGAGAAGAAACACACCGAACGGTTTTAGAAAACGCCGATCGATTTACGTACATACCTACTTAGCTATCCATGTCTCGTCAATTACAATTTATAAACGGAATGTCGACATGCGATCGCTCTCGTGATCGCCTCGCATTCATTCATACCGATAACGATTAGCACACTGTAATTGAGTGAGTTTTTGCAACGACACAAACTCAACTCGTGCGTAAACTGTGATTTAAAACCATAAACGGTATTTTCTCCGATAAATAACAACAGTAAATACGCAAAGGTACGAGTCAGCTGACATCAACGTGATTTGTATTTTTCCGCAGTGTGACGATACAAAAAAAAAACACTCTGAAAAAAGTAGTGCTCATTAATAAAATAAACTAACCTAAAAATTTGGCAACGAACCGTTGTAATCCGAAAAGTGAAGTGAGCGCAAGCAAGGGAATCTAACACCTATCCAAAGTGGCGAAGAACGAGTACCGTACGGCGCTGGTGGCCGAGGCAGATGCCGATGGCTGCTGCTGCCCGCCTGGAATGAAGATCGGCTCCATAGGCGGAGCCATCATCGAGGCGGCAAAGCTCACCAAGTCGTGGTTCTGTCAGAAACCGGGCTACGGGTAAGTAGGGAACTGGAGACCTGACCAGCGATTAAATGTAAACAAATAGCCCGGATTTCTACTAGTCGAGGACAGACGGAATCTTTAACGTTCCAACGGATTGGATTCCTACCCTGGTTTAGAATCGAGACAAATATTTAGATAAATTCATGTTCAGTGCACGACGGAATTTTTTTAAGTAGTTTCTTATGTTTTTCTCGACATGTATCTGCATGCACATGATGCAGGTAAACTAAAATCGTCTTACTGAGTATCCGTCATAGTTTCAGATAAGGGTTTCATTTTATAACTCGGTTTAACTATTTTTCCGTCGTGCCAATTTTCCATTGAAGTACAAAATTCCTGTCTGAATTACGTTCAGGGAAACGGTATAAGTACTACCATAATGATGAAGCTAAACTTATGGGAATAGACTCTATTATAAGAGTGTGTGTTCTTTGAAAGTCTGTCAATCAGCATCCACATATTCCCGTTGAATAGGACCGATAACTACGAGGCGTGAGCGAGTGCCCCCCTTGTACCTCGAACCTACGTCATATCGCCGCCCTCGTACCAAGGTCAAACGTAGTTTAAGTGGGTGCAGTCGGCAACTGATATGTGCTAATTTATTCGATTGATGTCAATCGGGTGAACTTTAGTAAATAATATCTCAGGTTTTTTGCTTGCGTAGAGGAAATTGTTAGAATAATTAGAGATATTTTTGGCGTCACATTGCATCCTCGGATATTTGGTGATTGACAGCAAACTGTTGACACCTTGTATATTGGATGACAAAGTAAACAATATTCCTACGTACTACATGTCCAAGAAGGTACTTACAATAGGTACCAATTCGCGCGTTAAGACAGGACAACGTATGTCGAGTCCACTAGTATATTATATTTTGTCAAACCTGTCCATTGCCATTTGTTTATGTGCCACAAAATTAAAGTTTTTAAAAGATGTCTTTGTATTAACTCTTTCCAGGACAGTGAACACCCATATGCATCATTACAATAAACCATCTATTGTGTCTATTTTACTGTCCGCCAATGTGTTTAAGCAAAATTTTCACATCAATGGCCTATAACTGGCTACAGCTGGTACGAATGACATTCGGTTAGCATACCCTTTGTTTTCATAGGTATGGCAAATACGCTATCTGGCAGCTGGCCGTGTGCACTAAGTTAGAAGACTATTGTTGACTTACTGATATCGCACAAAGGCTGTCTAGTTGTTAAATATTGCTATTGACAAGTATACATACATACACTTCACGCCTGTCTCCCAGAGGGGTAGGCAGAGACTACAGATCTCAATTTGTCACGGTCCTGACATACCCCTTTCGCTTCATCTACATTCATACATCTTTTCGTACATGACCTCCGGTTTCGAGTACTTTTCACGCCACCTTCGGTCAGGACATCACCAATCTGGTCTGTATATGTCTTCTGGGGCGACCTCTACTCACCCGGCCCATTACATCACCCATATAAAACTCTTTCGTCAATCGACTTTCATCCATTCTCTCCATATGCCCAAACCACCGAAGCATGCCCTTTTCAATCTTGGTCACTACATCTTCTTTCAAACCGCAACTTACTCTTATCACACTATTCCTTATCCTGTCAAAGTATAATTATAAAGAAATAAAAAATCGAAACTATTTCTATCAGTGGGTACTAGTCGTCTTTACGATTTTTTAAAGTTCCTCTCGTTGTATCTGGTATGACATCATGATTCACGGACTTCCTTATCATAGAACCATATTTGAAGTATGTAGTATTTCCAACAAAAGAATTATCAAAAAAGGTTTACGAACGACGAGGTTATCCGAGAACAAATAAAGCGCGAATTAAGATAGACTCCTCTTTTACTGAAGTCGCGTTAAAATTTAATTACTTATCAATACTATCTATACCAATATTACGAGTATAAAGAAGAAAGGTTTGATCCTTTGTATGTGTGTTTGTATTGAATAGGCTCCGAAACTACTGGAAAGATTTGAAAAAATCTTGCACTGTTGGATAGCTACATTATTCCTGAGTAACATAGCCTATATTTAATCCCCATATTCCCACAGGAACGAAAAAACGCGAGTAACACCGCGCGGTACAGCTGGAATCACATATTTAGATAAATCGTACAATGTTAACGCAATACTTTAAGTAGATTTTTTAAGAAATTCGAATTTTTCTACGTAGATTAAATCAGTCATGTCATGAAAAAGCGAAACATAGATACAACACAAATAAATACACTTTATGTCTTTTATTCACAAACTAGGCAGAGACACTTGAACAAATGTTAATACCTATGTACATTACTAAGTAAACCAAACCAAAGGACCTGGTACCGAATAGAACAATAGTCTCATCGAGTGGTTATCTTAGTAGAGCCCTTTCATGTCTTTATCTGGCAATGACGGGCCAGTAATTGATACGATTCCCCTGTGAGGCGACACAGTCCTCGCGTCCAGTCCAACCAGAGGTTTGTCATTTGCTGCTGACTTTCATTAACTTTTGCAGATTGCTACAAGATCAAAAGCAAGTCAAACTTCACCGTAGATAGTACACTATCGTTTCTTAATTACTGAAGTTTTATGAATGACGTCATAGAAAAAAAGACTAAGTTTGTTAGGAATTAACTGGAAATGTTGTGGCAGCTATTACACCTTTGCTTCTACTGATTCGGAGTGTCAAAGAACATTGGTTTCTCGTTGCAAACTACCTCGATTTCGCCGACTCGCTTTTCCGTCCAGTTATTAAAGTTGTCACTTGGCCCACTAATAAACTTGTCTGTTATAATATTTTCCTTGATATCGTAAAGTTTTGAATTAAACTTCTCTTGACGTTCTCCACGCCCCCGCAGTGTAACTTGTCACAGTTTGCTATCTATGAAATTAGTGTTAAAAAGTTTCGCAAAAGGTAAAAATAAATAATCCAGACACCTGCCGCCGTGGATCGTGTTCTACGATTGCAATTAGCTAGACTTTTGTGACTTCAATGTCCTTTTTTTAATACGAAATGATTGATTACTTTTGTTCACTAATTTAATTATGATACTGCATTTATTTTGTACAGATTTGCTTGTTGATAAAGACATTTAAGGCGAAGTTGTTAAGGCGACAAAAGGATAACTGCATGGAGAATTGTCATACAATCTTTACGGATTTCACCTCTAAAAGTAATCCGTTTGTATACTGTTCATTCATCTAAACTCTGTTAGCCATCGAAATCAAAAAGGCTTCGAAACGGTACTATAAAGTTGCCGAAAAAAGCACTGCATTCAACATTCACTAGGCCCACTGCTTTGCAAGTGGCGGGCGGGCCGCAAAAATAACAATCCAAAAAAATAAAACCTTCCATCTCTGTCACTCGTGCAGTGCGCGTGGGGAACAGAGTGCATCTCATATTGCAGAGAGGAATTAGACCTGGATCCTGCAGCGCTGGCATTGGTCCAATTCCGGAGTAACTGGCTACAGATCAAAACTTAGTACTTATGATGAAGAGGCCATTCTGCATGTGAAATATTGCATCGAAGTGTTTGTGTTTTATGTTCTCAGAAGTAACAGAAACACCGTTCCGTTGGTTGGTATCTGCCTGAGGAGAGTATAGGTAATAAATCAGCAACGACTACTTAAACTTAAGACAGGTCCGCCATTATTGTTATCGGAATATCGGCGAACGATTCCTGGTGCCTTCCTTATGTTCCCGATCTCTATAAACTTATTAAACCGCAGGACTCTTCCCTATTCGCGTCGTAAGGCGCAAGAAAAAAACCACTTGACTCGGGTTTCCGGTCGGATACCTCCGCATTGAACTTCCTTTGATCCAGTTTAAACTGGTTAAATCGAGTGTGAAATATACCCTACCCTTTCGGGACACACTATCTCTTAGGTCAGTGAGCTTAGAGGTTCTTTTGCCAAAGTGTATTGGCGAACATTTTCATGGAGAACACAAAAAAAAAACTAGTACTAGTGGAGGTCAGGTTTTACGTCGGTGCAGCAGGTTTTAAAGTTAATTGATAGGCGAATGCGATTATGAGCCTGCAGGGATATGTTGCACAACCTTGTTCAGACACTCATAATTATATAAGTATTAGGAAAAAGTAAGAGTTAAGATTGAAGTAACATGATACAGGAATTTCTTCCTTAAATTTCTACATTATACAGCTTCACGTAATAATTTGCAAACCAAAAGTTGTGGAAATTCTACGGGGACGATGACGATAATGTAAAAACAATATTATGTTAATTTACGTAAAACAATTTCCTAATGACTTTACGTTTGAAAGAAAATTCATCAAAATGCAAAATTTTGATTTCAAATTACAATACCATCGTTGCCCTGTTCGGTATTGGCTTTTGATACCATAGGCGCTACGCTTCCTGCTAGTTTAGCGGACTAGTTGAAAAAACTGCCAGTTACTAAGTGGGTCGCAGCCACTGCAAGCTCTGTGGAGTGTATTAATCAACTCTGTACTAAATGGAGCCTTACCACTCGTACCCAACTCGACAAATATACTCGAATGTCGTCCTTAATACACCGACATAAAAGCCTGAAGACGATGAGCCAATATCACCCGGTTACAACAGACAAAACCATCGTAAGCTGATCTTTTCGTGTATGAAATTAATCTCTGCTGTTGAGTCGGGTATGATAGAGAATGTGAACCGTCGCGTGGTCGCTCATAATAGGTCAGATTCTTTCGACCACTGTAAACGAAACTGGTCTTCAATGGGAATTCAATGTACACCAAGATTTGACGTTACACGATGAGCTCCTTAAGAAGACTTGAACGGCCACCGTGGAAGTAAACTACCTACATAATTTATAATAGGAGCGAAAAGTTTTTAATGCCAACTTTCCGGCTCGTTCGGGAATTTTAAAAGTACATTTTCGAAGCGATTTTCTACGGTTTCAGGGAAAACTGTAGAGTCGATACTAAACGTTCTAAATCTCTTCGGAATAACGAAACAACTATTTTACTGTTGATAGTAATGGAATCAATCAAATAGAGGTTTTTTTTTATTTATTGGTTCACTAAACCGACCACAACAATTTTAATATTATTAACATAAACAAAAAGACAAGATATAGTTGCGATCTTCTTGAAGTGAACACAACATGCACAAATTACATACTATTTACTAGGTAAAGCGATTACCTAACAAAGCGTTGACGTTAAATACCGAAACTAGGGTCCAAGTTTGGTAAAATCTCGTAGTTGCATAGCTCTGGCATCGTAGTGGAAAACGATGTGCATCGATGTTTTTATACAGAGGATAATGAAATGAAAGCAAAATCAGCAGCAATCCACATCGTTTGCCGCTACAATACCAAAACGACGTAACTACCAGACAGTATTAGATTTAAGCCCCTGGTGTCTATCTAAACAAAGAATGTGCATCCAAGTGATATAACATCTTACTAATATTATAAATGGGAAAGTGAGTTTGTTTGTTTGTTCCGCTTTCACGCCGTAACTACTGAATCGATTGCTTTGAAATTTTGTAGACGTATAGTTAGAAGACCGGTTTAAATAATAAGGTACTTTTTATCCCGGAAAAAAATTATATACCGAGGGAAAACAAAAATATTCCTTTATACCGCAATATAACCGAATACCACGCGGGCGAAGCCGCGGGCGGAAAGCTAGTGCATAATAATTTTATAGTAATCATTTTCAAAGACTGCAAAGAGTAGGTTACGTGGAAACCGGTTCGTTGTAATTAACAATATCGTTATTTTTTTCCTTATTAGTAACGTAGCTTATGTATTAAATGTACATATTATATACATGTGTATGTATTGTGTTGTAAAATTTTACGATAAAGACTTGCATAAAAGAATAGTACTTACACGTTATGTAAAGAGCCTTAGGTACTCGAGTTATATATTTCTTTATGATATTTTCGAGTCATTTTAACGTGAAGGGAAGAAACAAACGAAAAATGTCTTGATAAACCTGCTTGTTGGAATGTTATTTACTTTTGGGTCGGTCTGCGAAAGACAATAATATCTTATAGCTGATAATTTCTATAAATAAATACTTATGACGAATGCACAAGAATTATTTTGATCGCAAGTAATGTACGTATACACAAATAAGTTTGTATGTAAAATTTAAAAAAAATTACTATTTAAGTAAGTATGTTTCGTTGTCTGAATTCCATAACACAAGTAATTTCAGCTACTTACCATGGGTTGAAGGCAATATTGTGAAATATTTATTTATTTATTTACATACCACACTCTTGCTTCGAATCTCTTTTCTTCCATTCTTTCCTGTTAGACTGTCGCAAAAATATTAAAAACGAAAATATTTTCAGCAACCCTTTTAGTCTTCCCAAACGTGTGTACAAAAATACACGTGCTAGGCATTCTCAAAGTAATGTAGCTCATTCATTTCTGGTCGAGTGAGTCTCAGTGACGTCACTGAGTGGTGCTCCTAGAAAATTATTGCTTCAATTTCACAGAGAGATCTTAAGTTGCTGCAGAAAGGCTGAGTTGGGCCGAGGTTGTGTGATACACGTACGTATAAGTCTGATGAACACGAGTTCAAAACGTCCTCGTAGAAAACACTCGACCTGTGAAGTCATTTTTTTTTTAATCACTATGAACAAGCGTTTGACCACCATCCTGCCTGATGTTAAGCAGCGATGTGGTCTACGATGGAGCCTATTTACCCGCGACTTGAAGACCTTCAAACTATACTGCGCAGGAAACACGGACTCCGGCAAGTCGTTCCACATCCTGGCGGTACGCACTATGAAAGTGGACGCAAACCGTTTGGTTCGCGTAAATGGCAAATCCACCTGGTATGGATGACGTTTTGCCGTTCTCCTGGTTGTCCTATTGTAACGCGATGGGGGTATTAGGATGTTTACGTGTTAGTACTAATGTTGTTTTTCAATTCATATTTCCAACTCACAGTACGGATCGAGTTGTGTGACTGTGACAGCGCTACACCACTCATCTAGCGCTGTCCCTATTCATCGTCATCATCATCATCCTCATCAGCTCCCCCATCATGATCAATTGGGGGGAAATGTCACGATTGGCAGGCGGTTTAACTCACAGAGATCGCTGCTGTCCGTCCTCTGGACAGTTCTCTCGGTCGTCTCTTACGACCCCCAAGACGGGATAAGTTGGGCTAGGATGGTGACACGTTCTATCACCGTTACCACACGGCATACGGCTGTCCATGTTACACATTTTAAACTACACGCATCAAAAATGTCTGGGGATCAAGTACATTTTAGAAGATTGCAATCAAGAATATATTTTACAAAAACTGAATTCATTCATTATTTATTGAAAATGTGGTGATAAGTCATTGATACAGGCAAGTTTTTTTTAGAGCTCAAAATGTTCTTGATCCCTAGACACTTTTGATGTGTGTATATTACTGTTAAAGTCATGGCCTCAAAGCCTCAGAAAATCAAGCTTCGGGTGCCATCCGACTAGTGTTTCGATGCATCAGATTGTTAATGGAAGTGGAATTAACGTTAGGCTTAGAGCAGCTAGTCTACGAGTAATCGTGTACTGTGTGTTAAAAGCATCAAAAACCAGCTGGACTGTATGAAGAGATTACCTAATGTCGACGGCGGCGGAGTGGACAGCTATAGTGCTCGACTGTGCCCTCTGGGAGTTAGACGCAACTGTACATTTACGCCTATCCAATTACAAGTTTCAAGTGGATGCAGTGTGCATCAAGCTTTACGTTTCACCATGTGCGCATTTACCTTTAAAATGTAGGGAGTTTTACTGCCAACTGGGTTATTTTAGATACGACCATTTTCACATTACGTCTAGGTACAGCAATTCGGGTTAACTAGGTGATACGGGCTCATAACGAGAATGAAATGTAAAGCCACTTTCACACGACGCTGTTACACATTCTGTGTACGAAACGTGATGTGCCGAATAAATAATAAATTGTTGTAGGCAGAGGGACTAGTTAATGCTTCAAGTGTGCGCAATATTCTAAATGCTAATGCATTTTTATGGTAGAGCCGAGTAATCGGTCGTGATGCAAGTGGTAGTTATACCTGCACAAACGGATTCATAAAATACTGAGTCGACGAAGAACCTAGTATTCTGTTACTCTTAGGTATGAGATACAAGAAATTACATAATATCTCATTCAGAGTTCATGTCTGAACATCTTTAAATAGTATGTACCTAAGCGATAGTCACATGCACCGCGAGCGAAGGGCCTTAAGTACCTATCTGAGATTCGGCTGACATCACCCAACCTGCCAATTAGTGGCCGGGGCGCAGCAGCAGTAGTGGATGGAGTTTCCGCTCCAATTGGCGAGGGTCCAGTCAAGAGTCACCTCCCCATGCAGTTTGTCGGTTCTGATAGTTTAATTACTTCTTGTATGTTGTGAAGTTAGACGCGGAATGTTGTTGGATACGGCCATGTACACCTACGCAGTATATGTACGCTCTCGTTTCTCGGTCGACCCGATTAATATTATTGAACCAATCGTTTATGAAATGCTTCACTAGCTACGTAACTATGTAAAGAAAAAAAGTCGTAGTGTTATGCCCGTTCTATTTCCTGAAGCACGAATCTGAAATAACATAAGGCAATATCTCAAGTTATTTCCACACAAATGAGCGCAATCGACGTACGAATCAGCAACATTCAGCGCGCTGTTCGCTTCGCTATAATTTTGTCCTAGTAAATAAATTGAATATGCAAAGTTAACGCTTTATTGCCAATAATAGGATAATCGCAGTTGTCGACGCCAGTGCAGTCGGTTCACATAATTATTATTTCAATAACGCTGCGTTTTGTTAATTAAAAGTCGTCTCGGCCAGGCTGTGTGGTCAAATTGGGCATGAGCTGGCGTTGGATGCTCATGTTCGCCAGATATGGCTCGTTTGCACAATCGCACCGTCCCTAATAGCTTGCCCCCGAGCTACGAGAGCACACTTTTTTACGTTTTTCAGTGGCAATTTTCATTTGACCTCGCCGCTATAGAATTTTTCGTCGGCGGCGGGTAGATTTTGATTATCCCGATATCCAGTTGTAATACGCGACTGCGATAAAATGTAACTGGCTGTGAGCAGGGAATATGTAGCTATTAAGGTACCGCATACATATGTACCTACCTACTGCATATTGCGGCTTGTCAACGGTTGCTGGGGGCTAATTTAAAAAAGGGAAAATTAAAAAAATGATGTCTGAAATTTACCTCGTTTGCGTGAAATTCTAGGTCCGACGCAACATAATTCAAAATAGTGCTCGTGTGTTTTTTAACCGTCTATTGGTACTACGAGTCTATGTGTAAACAAAACAAATCCCAAATTCCGTGCTTCGTACGTAGTTAGGAAAGTTTCGTATTTGTCTGGCTCCCTATTTCCAAAGCGCTGTGCAATAGAGACCGCTCGGTAAACATCGGATGAAACCATGCGCACATTGAAAACGTTTCACGTCTATAATCCCCGCTGTCGTAGCAGTCGAGGCATAGAGTGCTGTGTGAGTTCGCTCCTACAACGTTTCGATACTCTATAGAGGTTAGTTTTGAAATATAAAATCTTAACTATTGTCAAAGAAAATCTTTTAGGACTATTGTGTGGCGGACCTGTATTTGCCGACCTTTGTATACAGCGTGAATCGGAAATACCCTTTTAAGTCGAATGCTACTATTTCTGTGGACCGTACTGACTCGGTTTCAGTAGGTGTCAATGGCCGCGGGCGTAAAAAAAACATCGACATCCTCGTACAAAAAGCACAGTCGACTGATCGGGTTTGTATGGAGAGATCGGACTTGCTTTTCGCCCGGGGGCATTGACAATTGCTGAAATGAACTTAGCAGGGTGTACAGAATCAGTAGAACTGGGCTTAAAAGGGTATTTTTGGTGCACCTTGTTTAGGTATGTACATACATACGAGTCTTTTCTTCATAGGTATATTTTACTCCGCTTATAGCGACAAACGTTCATTTTGGAATGGTTCTAAAATTTGGCGGTAGTATTTTTGAATAGAAATTCATACTGAAACTGCGCGAATGAAATCACAGGGCGTCCTCTACTTTGTTATAAAGTAACATTCCTCCGTAGTTAACGGGATGTGTCAGTAAGCCATGGTTGCCAGCAAGCATGACTTTTCTCATCAGCAAACGTTGTGGAGTGAAAGCCGATGAACGGCGATATCTTTCACATAGTATTGCCCGTCATGAAATATTGTCACTTGAGGTGAGCGCCTACTAGGCAATGGGTTCTGTCAAAAAGCCTACACAATATATCTCGATGCGACGACTCTGACGCGAAGTCTCCGTAATGTGGTCGTCATGCCCCAGAAGGGGGAGAGTTGGCAACAAAACAGGGATGGACAAAGATTTGTATGGAGTCAAGAAAACATGTGCGTTGAAAGGAGGCAAAAGCAAGTAGACGCGCACGTATTCAGATTTGGGTGGTGATGAGATTACTTACACAATATAACTCTGACACAACCAATGTATGTAAACATCAATCTTCGGAAACAGGCAATTCGGAATATTTACGAAGGTCGCTGAGATTGCGCGAAAGTTAACCGAGCATCTTATTGAGGTAAAAAATAACGTTTCGTGTTAAAATTTTAAAAAGTACGCCAAAGGAATAATATTTTACGGACCAGTAATTTGCGACTACAAGTAACTCTATCAAAGAGTCTGTGAGTAATATTCATAAACTTGTACTAAGAGAGTACTTACTCTTTCATTAAGTTGAGAAGAATAGGTACTAGTATTAGAAAACTTCCGAATGTTTTCTTTCTACCAAAACAATGTAATATTAAACATAGTTCACAGTACCCACTTACAAATCTTTAATCGTTTAATATTAACGATTATTATTTAAGTTCAGTAATCGTAAAAGAAGACAAAAGTGGAAAGTTGACGATTGTAAAGAGTGCTTGATTTTGTACAACTTTGATATGGAAGATCTCTTCAATTGTTTATTGCCCAAAATTACCATGCGATGGTCAGTCACCTTTACATTTATGGCTGTGTACTGTAATAAATGTGTAGATAGATATACATATATAAAACTCAATGTCTTGAATGATTCACTCATCACTGACTGACTCATCGACGCCCAGTCCAAACCCTTGGCCCTAGAAAGCTGAAAATTTGCACACCTTTTATGATGTTTACCTGACTACACACATCAAGTGGGATCAAGAACATTTTTAGCTCTAAAAAAATTTAATTTATTTAAATCAAATCTAATCTTCTCGATTGGTCTCGTACCTAATTCCCCATGCCTGCATCAATGATTTATCACCACATTTTGAATAAATTATGAATTAATTCAGTTTTTGTAAAATATATTCTTGATTGCAATCTTCTAAAATGTACTTGACCCCTAGACACTTTTGATGTGTGTAGTTAAGAAAGGATTCTTCAAAATTCATCGCCTAAGAGAGTATCGCATAAAGGGGAGTAGATGTTGATATGAGAAAAATGCATTTGGAGAGGCCTATGTCCAGCAGTGGACAAATATGGGATGATGATGATGATGGTGGTGAAACTTAACTTTTGAATAGAACTGAATACCGAAACTGCGCGAATGAAATCGCAGAGCGTCCACTAGTCTATGTATAAGATGCTCTACGATAAAGCAATGCAGTAATAAAATCGACCATTATAAAACAGTTCACCGATATGTATGGTACTGTGTATGACCGTCTCCAATCAGTTCTCGACTTTCTATTCTTTTAATGTATTATTGATGTCGTGTTTTTGTATGGATACGTTTGCTGTACAATTGCTTAACGACATTATTATAGGCAAGAGGGCGTTACGCAGCTTTTATCGTGAGGTTTCTTTTCCATAGGAAAATTACCTATTTTTTACCGCGTGGTATATGAATAAGGCTTGTTATCGCATTAATGTTTAGTCACATGTTGACCATTCGACCAGCGTGATGGTGATTTTTTGATGTAGTGGTCATTTCATGATTCTTTAACCGTAGGTGTACTGTTATTATCACAAACTACCTGTGGATTACTTGTGGTTATATCGATAGGTATTTTAAATGTACCGTCATCCAGCGCATAATAATTCTTCAGTTAAAAAAGGAATAACTAAAATTGACCAAATTTTTTGGAGAGACAAAAAAAACTGTTTTTATCCGCTGATTTTATTCAATAATATTATTATATTAGCTGTCCATCTATTTATATGTATTTGTGTTACGTATGACAGCGATAGCGTTATAGCACCCATATAACGCTATATGAATGGCATAACGCTATCGCTGTCACACATCGTAAACAATATTACAATAAGAACACGTGGTATAGGGCCTGGTGGTTAAAATGATGTACCTATATTTGTTACCAACACATAACTAGTACACCGCCCTGTGAACAATGTAAAGAATATTCATGCTAATTCAAACACCTGATCACGGGCCAGTTGCCAGCACAGTCGCAGTCCAGCGCAGTTCATATTCAGTCATATACAGATGTGTCCCCGAAATGGTTGAGGAACTTTTCGCGTAAGTAAACCCGCCTTTGTTATTCGTGCTTTCTGTGGTGAAGCTCCTTTCCGGTTTACTCCCGTCTCAGAAGTTCGACTAATTTGAACGTTGGAATATCGTTAGGTTCAAATCGCAAGGCATCCATCCGATAGAAAACCGACTTTTGTTCTAAAAGAGAAAACATCTTCTATGAATAAATTCACATCCGTAAGCCCTTGCGGTTTGGCAAGAACCTTTCTAGACGTGACGTCACTTCTAGCATGTCTAATAAGGCGTAATTTGATCGACGAATAGTAACGTAAGTGTAGCCGATGGGCCTTGTGACCTTAACGTTCTGTCCACCCTTTTTGGAAATTATGGACTTGAGTTATGTATGTGTGCAGTAAGTTTTCCTGTCCACAAACAAAATGCTCTTAATAAAAACGTACAAACGTGTATAGATAGATATATCAACACGTGTGGTACATAGGAACCTGACGAGACTTTGTCTGTATGCTCAGGCGCACTCACACGTGACCGCGGCGGCGGTAGAAACGTGGTCATTATCAAGGCTGGCTTATCTGGAAAGTGGAAATATTGTTATTTTATGTACTTACCTACGTACCTATAACAATACCGCACACGTAGCTATGCAGGTACGCCGGCGCCATCGTCATGGCAGCAGAGAAATGATGATGTAGTTTGAATAAGTTGAAAAATTACGATGTCGGTCCCCATGGAATGTTGGAGTGATACAATTACGTCGCTTTTAAAAATGTCTGGGTTATCAATGATTTCATGGCGTGTAAAATTCTATGGAAATATTGTGTAGGAAATTGTTAGTGTATCGCTCTACCTGTACTAGGTTTCTTGAGGCTGGTGTTCGGGACTGAACGACATGGATCGTGACGGTTTATACAAAAAATAAAATTGATTGATTGGCATATAACGGGTGAAAATATTAGGACACAAAGTTTAAATAAATGCTCGAAAAAGTCGAATATAGACGAAACTATTCCCTAATTACGTCGTGCCATTGTAACATCACTTAATTTTTTTTTTAAACTTTTTTGTGCTCACCGACGTACAGTTGAGTCGCAGACGAGTCCGATGGAGATGGCCTGGTCTGGATCAACACTTACCGGGGTAGAAGGAGGATAGGCTACAATAGAGAAGAGTGAAAGTCATGGGGGTAGGCATTTGTCCAGCACTGGGAAACGAAAACAGGCTAAATAAAAAAAATCTTTGTTAGTAAAAATTATACTGTTAAATTGAAAAATCATGCGCGTTCAATTTCTGTTCGAAATTCTAATTTTGTCATGCATTTCTGTATTCTAAAAGCGGGAGTACTACATAATTAAACGGAAATGTTGGATAATTACCGCAGAAAATGCCAATAATAATAACCGACGTTCGTATGTAATTGTATGCATTTGGTAAACTCTACATAAATATTTTATAATGGTAAACATTAACATACTACGCAAATATAGGATATTTACATAACGGAGAGAAAACATGCAAATGAAAATCATGTGATTTATATGATGTGTATTTATTATTGGGTGAACATTAATTTTATCTGTCATGGTTACATATTACACTTAATGGTATGTGACTACCCCGTTTTTTGTTACATTACCCATAACATAAGATCCCCATCTTGTATATCACGACATCATATTAAAGTTTTATTTGTCGAATTTTTCACACTAAACTTTTTCACGATCGAGAGATAAAGCCAAAGTTGAAGGAGGCCTTTTGCTTGCTGTGTGAAGAAACAATACGTCTTTCAGTCGTCGTTTTCATAGGTAACCTGGAATAAATCGTTGTGAGCGATAAGGTCGCTTTTATATTTTGTTATGTACAGTGTGCAATAAATAGTATATTCATTCATTAATTCATCAGTCCTAATAGGTAATGTACTGTAATACTCGCGTCATGTCAAAATTATTTAACTGCCTATGTAAAAAAACTTTTTCCATTCAATGAATCCAACTTTATACTGTAGTTGATTAATGTTACAATGTTTTACATTGAATTTTTAACTAGGAAAGTATAAAGTTAGAGTTTCATTCG
>SJJU01007534.1:0-12430 GCA_012932125.1 Conopomorpha cramerella
TTGTCTTAATTGTGGTAACTGGTTAATATAGGTACTTCGCCTACCTGTTTCATAAAAAATAAATCGAACGACAAAATTAAAATTAACTGTATAAAAATTACTGCAGTGAGGGTTTTTGAAGAAAACTTTGACTCGAAGAAGACTTGGACATAAACTGATATCTTTGTTGGTTGGTTTATGAACAAAATAAACGCTTTCAAATAACGCTTTATAGATCTCAACCTTGGCGTTTAGTACGTTGACAGCTTTAGCATTGCCTAGGAAGTGACATCAATGTTCGAATCACCAAGAAGGGCAAAGATAATTAAGATATTAAAAAAGGACGCATTTCAACAAAATGAAATTTTGAAGTATTTTACTTACTTCAGCAAAAACGATAGGTGGGAAAACTTGATACGGCATTCTGTCGTGGAATGTGTATTTCACGTATATATTGAGGGCCGGAATGAATTGCCTTGTGTTAAAATAGTATCATAAACACTGCTTGTCATATTTGACATACCGAAAATTATTCTAAATGCCTAAAATTTTAAGGCAGCTTTTAATATTTCAATGGATTAGTAGTTACGAAGTACCTAAAACTGTATATCAATTTTTGAACTAATTATGTCTCACTAAGAACAACATCTCGACAGTTTTTCGCTATCAAGATATTAGACTAAAAAACATAGATATTTTTAGAGGAGCTTGTTTCTTGTTAATTTGATTGGTTACTAAATAAAACTCTGTTTAGGCCACATGACCCCATTGTAATACATTTCTTCCCATGATGTATGGCTATTAATTATCTAGCTAATTTACCATCAGGTCAGATTTTTTATCCAAATTGCACGGTTTAATATATGTTCTTGTCAGGCAATGTTGCTTGGACAATTTCCACAATATTCGGTGACAAAAATGTTCGTTTTGCCGCGAATCTACCTACACGTATAATTATTTAATAGCATATTTAGGTAGTTCCATTTCCTTGCAATACGATTGAAGCTGATTTGAGTAGAGCAAACGATAAATCAATCAATCAATTTATTTATTAATCGTTACAAACTCGATTAAATTGTCTTTAATTATGTTTGTAGAAGGATTACTATTTCTATTTCGATCTATAATGTGTAATCATGACACAACAATAATGGACAATAGAAATAACTCGGATATGTCACTCTTGAATGTGCAAGAAAATGGAGTCGTATATGCCGACCTTTCCTATTTGTTATACAAGAAATTATTAGGATTTACCTCAGACCAAATCAACTAGACTTGTAATGCCAAACTAACGTTTAGAATAAAACAAAACAACAATTTGACTTAGTTACACAGAAAGGACTCAATCCACAAAAAGTTACTTCGGAGATATTGAGCTTTAAAGTTGGATGCGCTATTGACCTGCCATACATGTGGATTGAGTCAGAATACATAAAAAATAGGTTGTAGTGAACTTTTTTGTGTAAATGTTTTTTTATATAATGGATATGTCTTAACTTAGCACCCTGGTATAGCAGTGGCGTGCACACCATATAGGCAAAAAGACACTGCCTACCTTAGTATTTTGGTTACTCGACCTAATAATACAGTTATTGCTAGATCTTCTTTTGTTGTACTCACTACATAGGCTAACGAAGGTCTTGTGTTTTGTGGGTGAGTAGATAGGTAGATACCTTAAAGACAAGTTACCTATACAAATCCTTAGGGATTACTGCCTACCTTGTCGTAAAAGCCAGTGCACGCCACTGCGGTATAGCCAACCCAATTTCGAGCAAAGTGTGGATTGAGTACTTTCTGTGTAACAACGTCAAATTATGATAAACATGCAGGAATGAAAGAGCAAGAGATGTTTGTCTTTTGTGTCTTACGGCGTAGCAGGGTATTGTATGTAGGTACTTTTGCTTTTCAAACTGTCATTTTGGTAGTAAAAGTGACAGTTTGGATCCAGAAGTACTACATTCAACTTCCATACACATTGCTTAGAAAGATAAAGACTGAATGAAGGTACTGCGTGGCTTGCAAGTCTAGTTATGTTGTGACTGAAGGATTTACAATAACCCTGTACAAGTGCCTGCACTAACATAATATGTTTATTTGTAGCTAAGATGTTTGAAGCAATAACAAGGCAACGCAATTGGCATTTATCTTTGTGTAAGTAGGTAGGTAATTCTGATTTCTTCATGTACCTACAGTTGACCAAGAATGTAGTCTAACAGTTTTGATGACAGTTCCTGTGTCAGTAAAACACCAATAAGATCGAGTGGTTAAATTGTGACAAGTAAAAAATGAACCGTACATGCCATTCAGTTATTTTATCTTTGAGAGACGGCGCATTGTTAACTAACACCACCAAAACGACACCCCTAAAAACAAGCTACACTGGTAATCTTAATGTGTATTACTGCCCCCTTAGCACAGCGCTCCAAGAAATAAGTGACAAGACAGTGATTTGTTGAAAAATGTCGCACAAAGCGTGACATAACAACCAATCAGCAGGCCTAGCACGCGCGTCAAGAAAGATATGACATAGAACAAATACGCGCTCTGATTGCCTGCTATGTCACGCTTCGTGCGACTCAACAAATCGCAGCGGTTTATATGTCATGTCACTTATTTCTTGGAGCGCTGTGCTAGGGGGGCAGAGCGCGTATGTTCTATGTCATGTCTTTCTTGAGGCGCGTGCTAGGCCTGCTGAGTGCGTATTTGTTCTATGTCATGTCTTTCTTGAGGCGGGTGCTAGACTTGCTGATTTGAAAGATAACTTGAATTCTCGACCATCTCTCGTATATCGCCCAGAGCTCAGGTTATGTTAGTTTTCTACTATTGTATTGAAATCCAATATTACTTGGCCTTGGGGGGTATCGTTTTGGTGGTGTGGTTAACAAAGAAACGCGGCTTCTGGCTATAACGGCCAGAGGTAAAATAACATTGAATGGACTGTAATGTCTATTGACATTCATGAGTTGCAACCTTAAGGTAGTAGACAGATTCTTGGCCGACTATACCTACCTAAGTAACCTACCTGCATTATTATTTTTGACGTGACAACGTTTAACCCATTAGCACCCACTGTACTCGGAAACTGACAAGTTATTTTAAACTCTATTAGTTGGTAAAAAGAGTCAAAATCAAATAAAGAGTAGGTATTCTTCTGGGCGTTAATGAGTTAATAACTCGATACTACGGGCTGCATACACGATAAAGATGACGTCATTGTCCCGTTCCGCAAGCGAGTGTTACACTACTGCAATGTTTGACGTTGTCACATCAAACTACCGTCCGTAAACCGAGTTTACAGACAACCATTTTTTTTGTGCTTATAAAATCAGTATTGTATTTTTTATTGTACTGTGTTACTTTAAAAAAAATGTTAATATATTTTTTTAAATTGGTGAGCAATTCCATAATAACAATTGCCTATGTACCTTAAACACACAAAAAGCGACCTTATGACTACCTAATATTTAAACGGTTTAACGCTTAGGTATTTTAATGTAGAATTATCTTAATACGTCCATTAAGAGATTTTTTTTTCTGTTCAACAGACTTATTGTATTTCTACGTACTTAATTATTAATAATAATATTTATTGAGATGAGCTTCGTTAACAGTAATGTTGGTTTTGCATTTAAACATGGGATGTTGAGTCATTAAATTGTCTTTGAATATAATGAAGTTATTATGCATGTACTATCGAAAGTACGCAACGAAATGTACCTATAACAAATCCCGTTCCCCTCGATATTTTTATGGAAATAAATATTTAATAAATATTGTTATGATGCCTACAGGCGTTTACTGTCCGGGAAAGAGGTAAGGTATTTGAGCACTGCACCGTGGCTTATTCCATCTTCCAACCCATCTAACCACACTGGGTAAGATTTTGGGAACTTACTGTCATCACTATCCAACCTTGCAGAGGTTGATCGAAATCAAATGTCACAAAAATGCAAGCGATATTAATTAAAAACACACTGATAGCGAATTAATTAATGAAACACAGAGTTATGTCACTATTTAACTTGCTTTCGATAATATTCGCTCGCATCTTACGACCCTTGAAGAGATGATACACAAATTTCCTGCCATCAAATCTAGGATGGAAAATTTTTGGGAGATGGGAATCAGTATGTCATCCGATGGGGGGGAATGTCCTCGTTGCAACTTTTACATCTACCGTTTTAATTTATTATGTAAGCAATTATTGTACAGGCTGACTTCGGGTCACGATACGGAACAACATTTTCTAACTCGGCAAATTATAGCGATTTCAACAGTATCATCATATAAAACTTTTTGAAATGTATCGTTCCTTATCCAACATTTACAACTAAATATATGGTCACACAAACATTTATAACAAAAAGAAGGTATGTTCATGAAAAGGAGGCATACCAATGTAGTCGCTATGATTTGCTGAGTAAGAATCAGTGGATCTGAATCGTGGATCAGTCATATTGTATTACTTGTTATAGCATTCTCAACATCCCTAATAATTATATGTACATACTGTAAACTACTTTTAGTGCTTTAACTTCTCTAGGTTCTAAGTATTATTTTCTCCTACATTTAATTGTGTATTTATTGAAGTTATAAAGTTTTAAGTTGTTAAATTATGTCGTAGATCTGTTCTATTTTCATTTTGCTCATCCCCTTTACGAAGGTGCTTCTAAAATTTAAATCGAGTATAGGATGTATTGTACTTATTTTTTGTTTGTTTTCACTAACAAGATGTCCTAACTTTAATCACACTCATGATCTGTCATAGAATTAGAGTGTCGGCACACCAAGTACAGGACTTGCGCTTTTGAGCACACTTCTCTCTTGGTGTGGCGAGGCTTTTATAGTGTACCTACTAGAGGCGCTATTTGAGTATAAAGAAGCAAGTTGTCGCTGTACTATCAAGTTGATGAGTGCATGCAGTGATAACAAATTAAATATGACCACCACGGTTGCAGCACATACTGTGGGTAAATGCAGCTAGCTTTAAAATAGCGCCTTTATGTAGTTCATCCATATTGGTGATATTGGAAATAATCTGTCGATTATTTGAAAAATGAATATATTTATTAGCGCACGTTTTATTTATTGTATTACAAAATTCGCCATGAGATTATTTCATGTATAATTATTGCATTTAATTAACATTCCATTTTAGAAAATGTTTATTACTTATCTGCCTTTATGTATCATTTAACAGTATTTATAGATTTTAAGACTGACGCAAACAATTATGTATTCAATGAAATCATTTAGTATTAAAAATACTGTAGTTTAGATGTGTGGTGGCTTTTTGGGTATCACAAGTTTCAGTAAATAACACCCATATTCTTATAAAAAAAAACCAGCCATCTAGGTAGAAAGGAGCTATAATATAGCTACTTTGTATCTTCTGTAAGTACCTAAAAATGTCAGTTTATGACTATGAATATGGGTGAAAATTATAAAACTTTCTGTCCGACACACACATTGATTACATTGTATTTGTTTATTTTTCAAGACAATTTATTAATCCATAGTTTATGATATGTAATCAAATTTTATAATAAAGCAATAATAAACAAAAAAAATATTAATGTGGTGTATTATTTAAAACTATTTATATAAACACAAGTAGGATGTGTAGTGGTTTAGTCTGTTCGGGGTCCCCGGCAATAACGTGCGAGTAGTCACTGTTGGGTTTTAGTGGGTGCGACTCCCGCATAACCCCGACAACGTCCGCGCTAGCGGAATAACGACTAAAAGTAGAGACACTTTTCAATCATGATTTGGGCAATTTATACAAACCACCCTGCAGAACTAGCTGATGACTACGTACTTTCGTATCAAGAAACTGCCTGAGCTCTTGTAAACTGCATTCTGTTCCTGGTGCCTGTGAAGCGAACATCTTTAGCATCTGATGAATTCTATCCAAAGGCAATGAGTCCAGATTAGTCAACATTCCAACAATATATGACCAGAATACTTGAAGTTCTCCCTCCCTTTGGTCATGGGCTGATGCCATGGCACTTTCAGCTTCATCATCCTCACAGATCATTTCTTGGACATCATTTGTAGACACATGCGACTTGTTGGCGTCAGTGCCTTCAACAAGGACAAAATAATCTGGGCTTTTCTCAGTTATAAGTCCCATTGATTGCCAATATGAAATTTTTCGCCTCAGAACAGTAGCTGGAACTTTCATTACTTGATGTAACTCCTGAAGGGACCATTCTGGTTTAGTCTCGAAATGCATTATTATCGTAGCATTAAATGGAGAGACTGTTAACTCCAATTTCTTGTCACCTATTTCAATCTCAATCTCTACATTGCCAAGATGAGGTTTCCAACTCAAAGTTCTATTACCCTTGAGAGCTTCAAATGATTTAGTGTACAACTCCAAATTTTGCTTGACAATATCTGGTAGCACTAGACTTTCGTCTTTGAAAGGAGGCCAGAACTGCGCTGAGAGTATCATTGCATTTGAAGTGAATTTGGTATCTAGACTTGCAAAGATTTTGTCCTGCTGGATGTGAGCATTGATTCTCTTTGAATCTGTAACATCTTTCAACATTACTTCACAGAAATGTAGTTGTGACTCACCAAATCTCAATTTCAACAATTCCAAATATCTTATTTCCTTTTCTGTATTTACAACATTTTGAGCAAGAAGTCTGTCTGCTAATAAAGTTCTATATTCGCTGACAAACAACTCTTTACTACCGTAAATGTTCACCAGCATTGATATAATGTCACTGTCCCGTTTCTCCTGTGAACGGATTTTTGGGTCTGCATCTACTGGATCAGGATTCCATTCATCCCAAGCTTCCTCTTCTTCATTTTCTTCGTCATTTTCCACAGAATATTTGGCAAGTTCTTCTGCCAGTTCATTGCCTGATCCCTCATTTGTAAGGCTGCTGACTACACTTCTCACAGTGTCTTCTCTGTTTCTTAGATAATTTCTTACTGGTTTTGTAACAATCTCTAATATCACACCAGACGGGTCAAGATGTCTCAGAGCTCTTATAGTGGAGACATAGGCAGTTAGGATATCGGTTGTGTCTATGCCAGGATGCAACAGCCGAGTTTCAAAAGCATTCTGCAGTTTCTTGCACAGTGTACCTCTAAGATTAGTTTTTGGTAGGATAACTTTAAGATCATTTATGGCTGGTTGTGACTCAGGATAGTCAACCATGATGGTCAAAAGCTGATTGATAATCAAATTAGTATAAGTGTAGAAACAAAAGTATGTCAGTTTTTCTTTAAACCTAGCTATAGAGTCATGTATCTGTTGGTCATGAGGTGGAGGTTTAGAAGAGCCTGCACAATATATTCTAGTAAGCCAAGTCATTACTGTAACATTCAGCCAATTCTCAAGAAACTCCAAATGAGAAACATAAAAAGAACCAGTACATACTTTCTGAATATGTGTTTCAATTCTTTGTTGTATAAACTTTGTTAATACCTGGCCTGACAGTTTCTCCAACAACTGTAATTCCATTAATTTTCTGTTAGTATCGTGGAATACTTTGACTATGTAACTGCAATTACAATTCTGTTTAACATTTGAACATCCTCTGCATATAATGTCTTCACCCATGTTACCACTTTCATGATCCTTATCAAATATGTTGAAAGACATCTTGTAGAAATGATTTATTATGATGTGATGGTCTTTAGGTAGTTTGGAAAGCAATGTACCACTTAATAGTTGTTTGAATCCTACACGGACATCTTCTTCTCCGTAAATTAGCTTGTTATCATTGCAGCTAGTGTGGAGCAAGGTAAGCCTTTGCAGAATACCATTGAAATTAGATACAGCTTCATACAGGTCGTTGACAGCTGATTTGAACATTTTGAAACCCTTCACCTCTTCTTCAACATTTGTAAACTTTGCCCAGAATGGGGGGACCACTTGCTGACGAAGATACTTCTCTATTCTGAGTAGAATCAAGTCTCGGACTTTTATTTGGACTCCTAGCCCGAAAATAATGTTGTGTACCTCCTCATACTCGGCATCTGTACAGGTTGTCGTCACTGTGTTGCTCAAAATTGGGAAAGCGTGCGTTACTTTACTCCATTGCTGTGTATAATCTGGAGTTTGAGAAGTAGATGTTGATGCGGACATGTTTCGTTTGTTCTTCACCGTTTCATTTAATTCAAAACAACACACAATATACACACAATCAACGAAAAAATTAAATATTCTGTCTGTATTTATTCAACTTCAGTTGAAAGCACAACAATCACAATAAAATAGCTGTCAACTGTCAGCCGGCTGACGACTGTTCGAAGAAGTATCAATCTGTCAAAGTATACTGAATCAGCTGTATCTACACGTTTCACGTGTACTACTAATTGTATACAAATACAAACAAAGAAGAAAATCTTCCATATATGCTCAACAAAAGAAACTTATCTGATTTGGTGTCAGTAAAGATAGTAAAGATCAAAAACTACAATTCCTCACTTTCTAGAAAAATAATTTCTTATTTTTATGTCGTAAAATGTCCATAAAAGTCTCTACCGAACTGTTGTTCACGACCTGTACATTTCATATATTTGTAATAGTACACGTCAGTCATTTCAACGTAGACGTCAAGTTGCTGTAAGCGGTGGTCATTGACGTTTTCTTTTGCGATTGAGTTTTGCTATGGGCTACTAAAAATTGTGATTTTTGCGCGAAAATGACTCAACTTGCCTTTTTTGTTGCTTGTCTTCATGTTTTCATTTGTCCATTTACTAAAGTGGAAGAAAGTTTCAACATACAAGCCGCTCATGATATTCTCTACCATCGACTCAACATATCGCAGGTTCGTATATCTAATTTTGGAATTACGAAAATAACATTTCATATTTAATCTGATTATTAAATAAATACTACGCATGTTTTAGTATGACCACAAAGAGTTTCCCGGGGTTGTTCCCCGAACTTTCATCGGTTCCCTTGTTGCATCGGCCATGGCGGCGCCAGCTGCAGTTGCGTTTCAAGTAATCGGAATCAATAAATTCTGGCTGCAATATGTCGGTAAGTGCATAGCTATATACCTGTATATTACAAAGAGATGCGCCCTTGCAGTTTGACGTTTCTGTCCTTGTATGATCTGTGGAAAACTGAAACCAACTTTGATACATCTATTTACATGTAGGTATGCAGCTACCTGCATTTTCATTTTAGTTCTAAATGCATCTATACTTTCGTTTCAGTGCGATTGACCCTGGCAATGGCTATAATGGGTGCTTGGGTGAGATTGAGGAAAACACTGAAAGATCTGTTTGGGCCCACATTCATCTGGTGGTTTACTATTGTGACAGTAACTCAGTACCACTTTATGTTCTACCTGAGTAGACCATTACCAAATATGATGGCTTTACCATTAGGTAAGTGGCAAATGGTAATCTATTTGCAAACTCCATTTTGTGAGGTCTCTATTAGAAAAAAACATTTGAAAAACTTTTAATCACAGTTTGTGTGTGAAACTATAGATTAAGTTTTGCTGTGCACTGTTAAAAAATTTCTATTTGCAATCTGCCATTATTGTTTAGTAAAGCAGATAGTAGATTTTTCAGCATACAAATGTATTGCTTGCCATATTTAACTATTACAATAGCACTATACTTGATAATATATAATTATAAATGTAGTGCATATTATTCTTAGTTTAGGATAGAATTGTTTTCTTCTAGTTTTTTTTTTTGTAACCATCATAGTATCAAAATTAGTATCATAACTTTCAGTGCTCATCGCATTTGAAGCTTGGATATCAGGAAAGTACAGGAAGTTCCTCTTTTGTTCTGGAGCGTCCATTGTCATCTTTAGATCGGAACTAGCAATTTTGTTTGGACTGTTCTTAATCATGGATATTTATTTTAAAAATGTCAAGATCTTGAAGTAAGTGGTCTTATATTTTAATAGAAATTTTGTACTACCAATATATTTCTTATATTCAAAGTTTATACTTTAGTTACATAGTGAAATTAACCAAAGATAAGCATTCAGCTTTTCTTTGTTGTTTACTCGACATATCAAAACAGTTACATGTGATCACAAACTGACCACCACATGTAAACTTTTGATTCCAGTTTGCATTTTGTCAAATATGTAATTCTTCTAAGAACAAAATTAGAATTATTTTGTGAAGTGAACAAGATCTTCGTGTCTACATGAAAAAAACAAAACAAAGAAAAACACTGTATGCTTATGAACACTGACAAAAACAGCTTTAAAATATCTTTTCAGTGTTTTGAAACTAATGATTCCAATTGGCATTGGACTTATTCTGCTGACTGTGGTTGTGGACTCCATATTCTGGGGCCGCTTGGTCTGGCCCGAAGCTGAAGTGTTCTGGTTCAATACCGTCTTGAACAAGAGTTCCGACTGGGGTGTATCCTTTTGAAGTTTATTATACAACTAGTTGGCTAGACAAAAAAAAAAAAAACACTTCACGCCTTTTAATCCCAAAGAGGGGTAGGCAGAGGCACTTGCTAAAGCAAGAACCCACGGTTCACCAAGCGTATTTAACCCAACGTGACAGGGGGTGAGCCCATCGCCGTTATAGGGTTCACACACCTTGTGGTGTGCGGGTTTCATCACGATGTTGTCCTTCACCGTACGAGCGTTGCGTTGCGTACATAGGCTCTGAAAAAGAGTCCCATTGGTACACGTCCAGTAGCCGGACTCGAACCGGGACCTCCCGGTTACAAGTCAAGTGTCCGCACCAACTGGACCACAGCACGCTCTCGTTGGCTGAACAAACATTATTTTGTCAATATGAATTATTAACAGTGTTTCTGCTGCTAATCAATTCAGTGCTACCAACCTTCCTCAAGATTCACCCTGGTCTTTTATAAAGAAAACAGGCATCAAAATTCATTGCATTAGGTTTTTAAGATCTAAAGACATACTTTACATAGTGACAGACAGTGGAAGGCAACTTTGTTTTGTACTATTATTGACGGGCCCGTTGGTGTAATGGTCAGCATGTCTGCCTCTGCTCCGTAGGGTCGTGGGTTCGATTCCCACCGCTGGCAGGTATTTGGGTGATGAGCTTTTAAGTACTTGTTGGATGTGTCTGGGTGTTTTATTTATATAAGTATGTATTTAAAAAAAAAAGAAAGTATTTAAGTAAGTATATCTCGTTGTCTGATTGCCATCACAAGTGCTTTAAGCTACTTAACATGGGATGAAGGCAATGTGTGCTGTATTTGAAATATATTATATTATATCTAATATTATATATTATTATTATATATTAATATTACTGTATGTATTGTAATTACTTATTTAGGAAAGTACTGTGCTTACCTTTTGCATGTTTTCTTTTTGAAGTCTAAGCAAAACAACTTGATTGTAATTCGACTGTAACTGTTAGACTAGAAGTGACCTAGTTATCATATCTCCGTAATATTATATCCAACCCATTGGGGATTATGGATTGTAGTTGCGTCATATAACATGATCAGTCACCCTATTGAATGTGTGATTATTAATATCAACTCTTTATAAAAAGCAATAATGGGATTAAATGATATACTTACTGAAAGGAAAACATAAGTACTATTTCATTATGCCTCAGCAACAATATATCAACTAGATTTCAAAAAAACTTAAAAACATATATAATCCTTAATGTAGATTTCATACAGACATCACCATTCTTCTGGTACTTCTATTCGGCGTTGCCTAGAGGTCTTGGCCCAAGCTTTGTGTTGGTGCCGGTGGGCGCGTACTTGGATAAAAGATGTCTGCCTTTCGTCGCTCCGGCTACTACTTATGTCCTGCTGTATTCTCTCCTACCCCACAAGGAACTGAGGTTTATAATCTACGTGTTCCCGCTGTTCAACATAGCCGCTGCGTCTGCTTGCACCTTCTTGTAAGTATCCGAACATATCTGATATACTTGGTTACTGATTTTTCACATGTAGAGAATAAAGCTTTCAGTACTTCCCCCTGAACTAACTTCATGGCACAACTGGTTTTTTACAGCAAACAACAACATTTTTCTTGTAAAATTTACTTACTAGGTTTCGATTTTAACCACCTGAGCCAGCTTTATATACAATTAACAAATTATGATGTTCTATCATTTTTTAAGGAAACGGGATTTTTCCGGGATAAAAAGTACCCTATTATCTAAACCGAACTTCTAACTATACGTCTGCAAAATTTCAAAGCAATCGGTTCAGTAGTTACGGCGTGAAAGCGGAACAAACGAACAAACTCACTTTCCCATTTATAATTTTAGTAAAATAGTAAGATAATTAAATACACTTCATGCCTTATAAACTCAAAGCCTTTTATAATATTGTTGTGATATTAGCAAGTGAACCTATATCCTATTGAAACATGTGAATGAATAGATGTACTTTCTATAACAATGTAATGTTGCTATCAGTTATCTGCGCCGGCACAAGAAGATTGTTTACCAACTTCTGTTCTGGGGTGTTATCCTGGTGATCATTGGAAACG
>SJJU01007535.1:0-40853 GCA_012932125.1 Conopomorpha cramerella
TATTTTACAAAAACTGTATTCATTCATAATTTATTCAAAATGTGGTGATAAGTCATTGATACAGGTATGGAGAATTAGGTAGGAGACCAATCCAGAAGATTAAATTTAATTAAGAAGATTAGATTAGATTGATTGCAATAAATTAAATTTTTTTAGAGCTAGGTAGCTTAGTTCTTGATCTCTAGACAATTTTGATATGTTTATGTGGGATCCAAGACAGGCTACGTCTCCCCCCGGAATCTAGCGCTGTCGTCATTGGTTGAGCTCTGGTCTAGTCTGGATGCCGCTGTAGATCCTGGCTCCAACAGGACTCATAGTGGTGTGAATGTGGGTCGGGCTCTCCCCGGTATACAGTACGTTTCGTTAAAACTATTAAGCCGGGTTCAGACACGTGTAATGTATAAGGTCAACAGTGTGCCGCGAGCATTAAATGTAACACCGTAGTGCCGTGCACACATAGTATTCGTGTTGTTTGATTACACGTGTCTGCACCCCGCTGTAAATGCGGTTAGTACGCTCCAACAGGACTCATAGTGGTGTGAATGTGGGTCGGGCTCTCCCCGGTATACAGTACGTTTCGTTAAAACTATTAAGCCGGGTTCAGACACGTGTAATGTATAAGGTCAACAGTGTGCCGCGAGCATTAAATGTAACACCGTAGTGCCGTGCACACATAGTATTCGTGTTGTTTGATTACACGTGTCTGCACCCCGCTGTAAATGCGGTTAGTACGCTAATCACGGTAAAGAATTCACAATGCATGGAAATTGGAAACTGTTAGCATTAATCATAATTAGCACGCCAGATGTCCTTTCGTAATTTGAACAATTTTGCGGACAGTATAAGTATAGTACACTGACATGCGTGTTCATAAAAAAGCTAAAGCATTGCTGCTACTACACTCGTGAGTAAAAATTCCGGGTTATGTATGAAATTTCAATCAATTTTATATATGAAGTATCGAATACAAGACAACAATACTTTATGGCTTATTATGATATAGACATATTAAAAGTAGATACTTCAGATACTTTGTAGATACTCCCTAGATAGGGATGAAGAACATTTTTAGCTCTAAAATAAAAATCTAATTTATATAAATTCAATCTAATCTTCTGGATTGGTCTCCTACCTTATTCCCCACGCCTGTATCAATGACTTATCACCACATTTTGAATAAATTATGAATGAATTCAGTTTTTGTAAAATATATTCTTGATTGCAATCTTTTAAAATGTACTTTATCCCTAGACAGTTTTGATGTGTGTATTAATTTATAAGTTTATTGTTTTACTCAGCTCACTCTCTGTGTTGTGTAGACAAAATTATGTGCGATCCGGAATTTTTGCATGTGAGTGTAGTTGACGTATGATGTACTTAGACCAGTTTTCCTGAGTTTAGCGTACATCAGACCAACTTGATTTGAGACCTTTACTAGCTGTGATTATCGCGGTAGAAGTGATGTTGTTATAAAGTCTATATAGTCGTTTACTTTCCTGAAAACCAAAAGGTAAACTCTAACGCTTAGTTTCTGGAAAGCTCATTAAACTTTCTTACTCTGCCTGTCAAAAGAGATAGCTAAAGATTTAATGCCAGATTGTCACCCAAGTGCTACCCAGAAACCGGGCGTAAACCTACACTTTCAACGGCATCATTTCGCCCGATAGAAACTACTAGAATTAACTATCTGAATAGTCCGAAGTACATAACATAAAGTAATAAAGATTATGAAAACAAATTGTTTACAAGGCAGTAGCTCTATCTACTAAAGGCTGAAGCAAACGAGACAATAATGTTGTCGCTATGTGCTTATTTTGTGTAAGTGATAGGAGCGACTGTTTGCCTATCACATAAATGGGGTGAAATAGAATGTGACCTTCGTGAAACAGAGATTTGCAAATATTAACTATAGCTAGCTATACATTCATTGTCTTATGTACGTAAGAGTTCGTACATTATGTGACAAAGTATACACTTTACACGCCTTTTAATCCCAGTGTAGACAGAGGCACATGTTAAGCAAAAAGCCCACAGTTCACGCGCGCGTATTTAACCCAACGTGACAGCAGTGGCGTGCACACCATATAGGCAAAAAGACACTGCCTACCTTAGTATTGTAGCTTCCCGACCTAATAATAGAGTTATTGCCAGATATTTTACCGTTGTACTCACGACATAGGCTGACGAAGGTCCTGTGTTTTGTGGGTAAGTAGATAGGTTACCTATATTTCGTAAAGACGAGTTACCTATACATAGGTGTCAATCCTTGGGGATCACTGCCTACCTTGTCGTAAAAGCCAGTGCACGCCACTGCGTGATAGGGGTTGAGCCCATCGCCAATGCGGGTTTCATCACCATGTTGTCCTTCACCTTACGAGCGCTGCGTGGCAAAGTATGTAGGTATCTACCTACTTTGATTGTACAGTGTAGTAAGATAGAAAGTTGAATCCTTTTTTTGCAGGCACGTTTAATCTAACTATAAATGCGAAAGTTTCTGATATTTGAAATTGTGTAATGTGATTCTTCTGATTCTTGTGAAATTGGTATATACTAACAACTAGAGGTACATAACGGTTTTTGAAGAAACTTACATACATACATACACTTCACGCCTGTCTCCCAGAGGGGTAGGCAGAGACTACAGATCTCCATTTGTCACGATCATTTTTTGAAGAAACTTGATGGGGATTATTACCTGGATTAGGTATATATGCGATATTTTGACCCAAATTTTCTACGGGGACGGAATATACGGAATGTTCTGCGGGTAACACCGTGAGGCAAAAATGCCCCTGCTGTATAGTGTCCTGAGTATTTTGCCTGGGCTTTATAGGATGAATAAATCTAAGTAATCTAATAATATGATTTGTACCTACCATAAAAAATAAAATAGATGATTTTCACATAAACTAAGAAAAATAAACTGTCATTGATGTTAAATTTAACTGTGTTGCCCTTGTTTACAGCATGTTTACAGAGGGGCGCACGGCCCAGCCTTAATAGTGCCTATTTATTAAAACGTTGCCTTTTCTGGTACATAGAACATAGCACGTTTCGTTCCATGCAATGTTAATTAGTTGACAATCTGCGCATTTATTGAGCGCAGCCTGCTAATAAGGCTAGGTTCACACTGCGTCGTTTCGTGCGTTTAAGAATATTATACAGTTTTTCAACGTTTTGTGAACTCAATTAACACCGTTTGTTAAAGGTACATGTGACCCTAATTTTACAATTCGACAGTTGCTCCTTTCCTTTATGTTAATCAGTGTTTTGTTTCGATCTCTCAAATTTTGAAAGAAATAATGCTGGTATTATTTTATCCTGTACATATAAAGTGAATATTTTAACCCATTAACGACCAGAAGAATACTTACTTCTTAATTGATTTTTACTTTTATTACAGAGTTTAAAATAACTTGTCAGTCTCCGAGTACAATGGGTGCTAATGGGTTAATACTTAGACCAATTCTCTGACAGGTATCTAGTAGTAATTCATTGTGGAAAAGCAAAATGTTTTGTAGAAAAGGCTAATGTTTAATTAGTCCATCCAGCTCTATGGAGTTATTTTGATCCAACCAAAATGAAATAATTCAAAATAGATTGCTTATTAAGGGAAGCCTAGTGTGCCCTCGCCTTTAGTGTAAGGGCGTGAGCACCGGTGGCACGATCTCGTCAACCTCCTCGAACAAAGCTGTCCGCACTGGCCTGCCCATATTTACTCGCCTGACTGACTTGATTTTTTTTGTTGTTAGATAAACGGCCTTATTACAAAAAAAACACAGTCTATCTTTAGTAATTGTCTAAAGTACTGTCTTGTTTTGACGTTTACCAGCGGATAGAAACAACACTATAGTAAGATCTTAATGACCACGTTATGTAATATGGCCCCGAATACTGACCACGGTATATGGCAGCTAGATATAGTAGTACGGTGAAGATTGTTATGTGCCGTGTCGTAAGAGAACGGTCTATTTACAGGCGTAGATAAGTAGTTGATTGAACGTACGTGTTAATAGGTTATAAACACATATTTACATAAAGATGCCTTCATATTCTTCTAATTTATCACTTTGCACATCGTTTTTTTTTTGCTTTACGCGGTGTATTAAACTGAAATACAGCTGGTATCATTGACAAAATTTTGAGGTACAAGTCTAATAGCTGCTAAGTGTTCCCCTTCTTATATTATACTAGCTGTACGGTGTTACGCTTGCGTAAGCGACATATGAAGTCATTTTGTATAGAAGAATTAATGCTATGAATAAAAACGATTACTGGTCAAATCGTCGTTTTGTATGTTAACGTCAATCCATTTTAATGAAAACTACTATTTAAAAAAAATAAGCCTCAAACATCTACAAATTTAGGCACATACCAGTGACGACATCACACATATTTCATAATTTTCTTCGAATTTATGCATGGAAAATATCTGATACCGAACGGTTTCTTCCTTTTACTAGCGTATGAAAAATGAAATGTTGTCAATTACCACATAGACGAAATAAAGTGCGGGTAACATGACACAACTAGTTTTAGCGCACATTTAGATCAACTTTAAAGATCGGACCTCGTGTTTTATGTAGGTATCTTCACAAACAATATTGCGTAACGGACACACACCGTGGCCCAGCGGGCAGGTATGTAGTACACGATTTTCTCTCGTAAAACAGCAATCACGTCCATTGATGTTAATATGTAGGCAACAGAGGTTCAGTTTAAAGTTAATAAGTAAACAGCAGGTTGCCGCCGTGACTGCTAACAAGTGCATTTCATCAGACAATGAGACCAACCCATGGGAATGAGCCTCTCATTCATTGTAACTGAGTTATGTGCAAACATATCTCGATCACAATGTATGTGAAAGAATACGAACCGTTTATAATGTCTTTGAATAAGTTTCTCGATATTAGGAACCGTTTGAACAATAGCCGACACACTGAGCTGTACAGTAAAGATCGGCCTAGGTGGCGTTGTAGAGATATTACTTGGTAGTGCAGCTCAGTTTACGCTGGTTTGCATCTGTTCAGTTCTGCTTGGTGTCGGCACAGTACGGTCCCTTGCCGTTTGATTTGTCATGACAATTGAGATAATGCCCTCTCGACGTCGTGTGAATCAACGTTTGAATGGTATTTTGTCTTTGTCTTGAATGTAATTTTGATTGACAATAGGGTCATGTAATAAATTAAAGTTAGGCCGCCTCTCGTGTCGTTTCTTGAATGGCATACTCATGCTATGGTCATTTGGTTTGCGAGTGCCTCTGTCTACCGAGCAAGTGAAGATTTGTAGTAGTGAGTATATTATTTTGTAGCCTTAAGCGAAATGTAAACTGTTTTGAATGAATTAATAGATACACTTGCAATTGGAGAGGCCTATGTCCAGCAGTGGACAAGTATGGGCTGATGATGATAAGATTGTAAAAGGCGACTTTAAAGGCAACTCAGACTGTAAAGGTTTCATACAAGTAGCCTTACTTAAATATTACTGAGCTTGCTTAATGAGAAAATTAGATAGAAGGCTTATTAAATGAAAGACCATAATTTTCCTAGCAAACTGTTCCTTTTTACTCTCAATTTGACTGTATATTATATGCTTTTCATGTTTGTTCGCATATAATTTGGTCGTTTATGAACTGATTTGAATTATGTTTTTTTGATAGAAAGAAGATATTTCCATGGTAAGGACCCAGACCCAGACTGGTTTGATGATGGCAAACCCGATAAATCGAGGGGAATTTAAGGGTCATGTATGTATGTAGATGAAGCGAAAGGGGTATGTCAGGACCGTGACAAATGGAGATCTGTAGTCTCTGCCTACCCCTCTGGGAGACAGGCGTGCAGTGTATGTATGTACGTAATTTAAGGGTACCTACTGAAATTAAAAACAACTATTGTAACTTTCGATCTACTATTCCCATAGCCGCTAAATTTGGCCCCAGAGCACTGTGGCGTGATTTTAATTATGCATACATACATAACTACGCACGGCACATGTACATATGTAAGTGATCATCAATCGTGTAGTTGCACGTGTATGAGTCATCTTCTTACAAAGTGTTACTTCATAGGATAATGTGGGCAGTTCTAATAGCACCACCACCGCACGCCTACTGAATGCCTTGTCTTGTTTTTATGATAATTACGCCTGTTGCCAAACTTTGACTATCATCGAATCATCAATAGCCGCCCTCTCAGGAGGAACATCTTAGTCTAAGACGTACCTACTGTTCACATCTTTATAATTTGATTTGGACCCTGCACCTTATACAGCGACAGACTTGTACTACTAGTTTATTAATAAGTCCTCGACGTATTACTTTGATTTCCGATATCGCACTAGTAGATGTAATGTGATATTAGTCTACCTGCTTTCTTGGATCTGGATTTTCGGTATTTATATTTACAGACGCCTGTGTATTCTGTGTCCCTGCTGACGCTTCAGAAAATATTTTAAGGGGCTTACGATTTAATTTAGTGTCCTAAAGCAGATTGTATTAGGCTGATGGATTCTTTCAATTGACCTACTAACTGCTTGAACGATTGTATCTCTTCTTGCTGTGGAAAAAATAGTTTATTTTGCTATTAGGCTTAATCTCCATAAAAAATCATTTAAGGGATTTCCTTCAGATAGATTTAGGTTACATTCATCTTGACGTCGGGCGAGAGTTCCCTTTCCTCTAGTTTGTAATGACAAAATGTGTCGACTGGTTATCAACCGCCGAAGAATTCAAACAGAGAATAAAAGAATGCATCAGCAGTCTTTCTTCCTGGCTTGTAGTAGGGGCCGATTATGGGCTTTTAACTGAAGGCCCATGTTAACAACTTGTAACTGAAGGCCCATACTTATTATACTAAATTTGGCAGAATGGTCCAGAAAGGTTCTGTCCACCCCCTTTTGGGTGTTACGCACGGGAGTCTACGTATGTAGAATAAAATCTGTGTAATATTTACCTAAATCTTAACGTTTTGTCGGTGCTGTGTGATCGACTATTTAAAATTTAAATTTAAGTTCTGAAAGCTCTGCCTTGCGTTGATCAAGAATGCTTCGCGTGTCTGGCCCACACCGGAATATAATTGTTGCCGCTTGAAAGAAAGACGAAGAAAAAAAAAGTCAATTAGGCATTTCTTTTATGCTAGTAAGGGAAACGTCGCCGGACGTCTCGGGCTCTGGTATTCTTTTGGGTCAACATTCATAATTTATTCAAATGAATTCGTCTCTATACTGGGTGGTGAATGAGCTGGGCCATAAAGTGTAGAGTTTGTCTTTAGGCGGCTTAGTATTTGCCTCCTTAGGAGTGTAAGAAATAATGTATTAACCGACGTGTTAAAAAAAAACATTGACTAACTAGTTGACGTATAGAAAAGTTTATTGGTGTTAAGCGTATTCGTCCAGGTTTTGGGACCTTTGATTTAATTTAATTTAATGTAATGTCCAAATCTAATCAAGCCTATTTAACTCCGATGTGTGGTAGGTCGTGGGTTCATTGCCGTTATTTGTGTAGGGATTACACACCTCCTGGTTACGTCACAATTTATTTTATTCACATAAAAAAACTTAAGGACGACTAACTTTTAATTTGGTCGGGGACGTGCTAATGTGACTTCTTTTTTGAAATCTATGATTGAAATATGATTGCTGGATTTTTCGATGCCCGGCGCTCTTG
The DNA here is from genome assembly GCA_012932125.1 of Conopomorpha cramerella. Taxonomy (NCBI): domain Eukaryota; kingdom Metazoa; phylum Arthropoda; class Insecta; order Lepidoptera; family Gracillariidae; genus Conopomorpha; species Conopomorpha cramerella. The sequence goes on from SJJU01007535.1 coordinate 7,664, forward strand.
TGCCGCTCAACGAAAGTCCACGAAAAAATGTACAGAAAGCTGCCTCTCCTGCCGCCTGTTAAATAAAATACTATTAATATATGTAAATAAACCATTGCACCGGTATCATATGATACGTAACACAAATGTGGTGGATGTATGTATGTGGGGCATCGATAGCTCGCGCGGCAGAATCTAGAATGGGCATCGAGTGTGGTCGATGAGCTAACTTTGAAATTCGGTCGGGCACGTGCTAATTGTGCCGACACGCCGCCGCCGCCGACGACGTTCCATCACCAATACTATTCACCAATCAAAGGCCCGTATTCTGAAACGTAGAGTAGACCGAGGCGAATCGGATCACAATAAGTATTTGAAAAACATTTCAAATTCTGCCCGTTGCCGAACGCAACAATAGGTTTCCACCAATACATCTCTTTTCCTCCCCTTCCCCGAGTGAATTTATTAATTTATCAATAAGATGAATAAAAAAAATCGAAAGTATTATACTCTTGGCCAACTTTCGTCGTCACTTATTCATAAACGAAATTAATATGTTTTAATTTCATGTATAGTGCATACATTTTACTTAATTACCCAGTTAATAAAATTATTTGATATACACAAATAAATTCAAAGTACAGTATTTATAATGCTTACACTCGTCAAATGCATCTGTTGACCTCGTCTTGGAATTAAGAGGTGTGCAAAATTATTTTCTGGGTATTTTGAAGAAGGCATTACATACATACACTTCACACTTGTGTCCCAGATGACAATTGGAGATGTGTAATCTACGTCTCCATTTGTCACGTTCCTGACATACCCCTTTCAGTGGTGTGCACACCATATAGATAGGTAAAAAGGCACTGTCTACCTTAGTATTTTGGCTTCCCGACCTAATAATAGAGTTATTGCTAGATTTATTTGTTGTTGTACTCTCGACATAGGCTAACGAAGGTCCTGTGTTTTGTGGGTGAGTAGATAGGTCCTATATTTCGTAAAGACAAGTTACCTATACATGTGTCAATCCTAGGATTACTGCCTACTTTGTTGTAAAAGCCAGTGCACGCCACTGGTTTCTCTTCATCCACTAGCGTATGAGATCTCCCGTATAAAGTACTTTTCACGCCACCTTCCGTCAGGTCATCACCAATCTCGACCTATACTCACCAGTCCCCTTGCATTACACTTATAAGTCTCTTTCGTTAATCCACTTGCACACTGCATTTATCCTCTTCATTATGCCCTAATTACCGTAGTATTCCCTTTTCAATCTAGCTCACTACATCTTCTTTCAAACAGCAACTTTCTGCTATCACACTATGCCTCTGGCACAGGGAGTAGACTAGTCTAGAGTACTTTTTTACTATAGCTAGTCGCTAAAAAGTTCTTCAGGCTAACCATGGTCTTAGTCATAATTTCTCCCATAGCCCGCTGTATCTTGTAAGAGATCATGCACATGACTTGGTTGATGTACCTAATGTGTCTGTACGTAATTATGTAATATAGAACCTAACAATGTGAAACATATCTGTATCATCCGCTTTATGTTTGTGTCATCTTCGATTTAAAACACCAACATGCGGATATGTTCTTGCATTGATTGTTTACGATCGCTTTGTTACGATAAACAATACCCCGTATTATTGACACCACAATTGTGTACTTTTTACTGACTCTGAACTACGCGTAAGAATACACCTATTTAACTCTAACTAAAGCGAAAACGAAGCATTCTCGTACTACGGAAGGAAGTCTACGTCAGGTGCCTAGTACATATATACAACTAGTTTTTAATTGCAGCCGAGGAACAACTGTAATGTCAGCTCGTTGGTTATGAAACCTTTACATAAACGTTGTAGGTGTATAGATTCAGCTATATATGTACAGTTTACTGCGTAGTTTTCTACAGGAACGCTTCTGTGTCTATACTTAAGAGCAATGATATTCAGTTTACTTATTGTACTGGGTATTGGGCTCACGTCTGCTTTTATTTATAGTAATTTGCCACCAATCGAAAAAAAGCACAATTCCCCTGGGTTTCTGCGAAGAATTATGACCTTACTGGCTTGTATATACTGTACATACTAGAGTTTGTATTAGCCAGGCAATAAAGGCACACATTCCCATGGAAATAAATGAAATGTTACGAGTTTTCTTTGTATAAAGGTATTATGTACTCCAAGAAGAAATGACATGACTATAACCCGGTGCGATTTGTTGAAACAAGCGAAAGCGTTACGTAACAACCGATGACCGTACGTATTTGTTTTATGTTGGGTGTTTCTTGATGTGTGTGTTAGGGCTTCTAGTCTAGCGTGGGTCACCACGAGATGGACTTGTGGGCAGGGTTTCGGCAGAAGCCTATATCGCCCTATAGGCTGAAACCCCTTCCACTAATCTTTTAGTTATGGCCTGCGGATACTATGTATGTAAAAAAATACACTTCACGCCTTTAAATCCCAAAGCGGGGTAGGTAGAGACACTAAGTAAATGTATGTCCATGGTTCCTCAAGCATATTTAAACCAACGTGACAGGGTGTGATCCCATCGCCGTTAATACTATGTATGTATTTCAAGCTATTACTATTTATGCAAGTGTGTCAATACCTGACACTCGTGGCACATGGTAGTATTTTAGTTTGGGGTCAGATGTCCAGATATTTATTATTGGTAGCTGTAGTGAAGTTGCATTGCTCGCGAGTGTAGCTGTGTGAAAATCATTGGATATTACAACGTACAATGGAGTGGCTTGTGTGTGACGCAACCGCGCTTCCTGCGATTACTGCAGCGTGCTTCATCAAGATTTGTACGTATACTTACCTATGGCGTCGTTTTGCCTTTTCAACGTTCAGCTCTATTTGCTGTCATATTAAATCAAAATCAAGGACATAACAATAAGAAAGTTATAGAGAAGTCTTTCGAAGTTGCCTGGATGAAAACGTCTCGAGCTATAATTTTGTCTTTAGCACTCTTGTTAATTTTTTTTTGCATATATGCAATACAGAGTCTGCATTATTTATCTCCAATAAATCTAAAACCTAAAGATATATATTTTAGTTAAATTTTATGCTCTTTCTTCGTACGGCGTAGGGGGCGGAGGTAAAAAGACATTGCATATACCGCGAAATCATACGTTGTATACTAGAAAACTGTATTACCTCGATGTTATTGTGTAGTAAAATATGTATTTATGACCTTATTTCTTTAAAATTATTTTCCTGTTTTATTACTGCTATTGGGGATTATGCAAACAAATAAATGTACGGTTTGTACAGTAAAAATTGGTCTTGAATTTTTGGACCAACCTGACATCGTTCTATGTTAGACTAGCTGTGCCCCGTGGTGTTACTCGCGGGTTATCCCGTTCAGAGGAACGGGAATGTGGAATGTTGGTATATAATATGAGCAAATCCTGGTTGTGATCTGATGATCTCTGTCTCCTCATCGTGTTACGTTATTATCTATGCAGTAATTTTTCCTTGAATGAGTACAAGAAACGAACCATCGCAAAGTCGCATTTATCATGTCAGCCCACCGACGTCCACTGCTAGGCATGGGTCTCCCAACAAGGCTCATCACGACGTACGGTCTTGTTCATAATATTACTTTGTGATACTTTGGCGCACATTGGGCCTCCGTTGCCCATTTTGCCCAGTTGCATCGTGAAGAATTTCTACCATTTGGCAGCCGCCGCCCGTCGGGCCTACGTCAGCGACGATCGTTCGACATTCGTTTTGTTATTTAGTTGTTTCATTCACAGCAACTATCGGGTTGATTGCGCGAATACAAATAGTGAAAACGTGCATGTGTGATTACTTTTATCAACAACAGCGTTGTGTTCTGAAGCTATTACACTAGTAATTTACGTAATGTTGGTAAAAAAAGTATTTAAGTCCTTTAACTTTACGATTTTGGTTACCTATTAGCTGTCCTCTTAAATGAACTGACGGTATTAGGTGTCAATGAGAGTAGAGTAGCCTAGGCTTTTACCCTTCAACGTTAATAATTTTAATTGTTAGTAGTCGCCTGTGATTTGGGATAACAGATACATAATATGTAGATCGAGATCACTTACACCTTAATACCAACGCGGGGTTGGCACAGGCACGCACTAAGCCAATGTACACAGATCACTAATCGTATTAAACCCGACTGATATATTAATCGACAATATAATCGAAAACCAATAAAATTTAAAATACCCTAATAATAACAGGAATTTAGTTCAGATACCACTTACAGGACACAGTTAGCAAATGGCTTGCACAGTGTTTCTGTTCTGACATTCCGCCGTTTAGTGTTCATATCATGATCGCATTACCGCCTACCGCAGCGGATGATCTTCACCGTCTCGTCCGCTCGTGGACTTGACCTTTTCATTTGAGTTGACAATAATCACTAAGTACAATAAACGTCCTATCTATGTAGGCGTATACGGTATTAAGCTAAAAATAGGTATGTTTTTAAACAATATCCCGTGCTGAACATGTGATATATGCAGGTGATTTTAATGTTACACTACACGAGTTAGTCATACATCAGTCTTATCGTGTTGTCTCGTGTCTCGAAAGAAAGGGCCTACGGTTGTACGACACGACTTGTCCTAAATATCCTTCTTAACCATGGTACAGCCATGAACTGCCGAAAGGAAACTTCCAGGTTTTTATAAATTCGTGATTATCTATTAAGTACACGTTGTACTCAAAACGAACTCAAGTCTCAAGGGCGACTTGTGGGATATTCAGTTTGTGAAAGGGATTATTAAACGATAGTCCACAAATAAAAAAACGATTTTCATCATTGTCATTCCATTTCTGAAAAGTATGCTATAGTTTCATCTATCCAAAAAAATAATAATGTATCACTGTATTTTTAATAAACAAAACTTCAGTTATTTAAAACAAAATCGCATTGTCTGCCTAAATACATTATTTGTACATAGATAGTATCGGTTTATGATTTTTGCAAGTTGGGAAGAATGGAAAACACAATCCCAACTGGTTGGGATAACCAGTTGGGACAGATCAACAACTCTAAATTGTCACAGGTATTGACAGTTGTCCTGTTTATGAAACAGTGTCCTGAGAGTCCGCTCTAGGTTTTATAATTTATAGTGTTAAAGTATTTAAATAATGCATATGTTGATGTAATGGACGACTGATTCATCAAATTGTTATTCTATTGTTTGTGAATTCTTTTATGCATTCCATACAATGCGTAGCACCCGGCCCGGTTGAAAATATTTGCCTTGTTATTGCAGGAAACTACATACACGTAGTTTGTTACGTACTCCGCAGCAAATTGTTCTAAGAAACCAATTCGGGATCAGCTCACGTGAGCTACAGGTTCCCGGGTGACCAGTTACGCGGAAAAGCTTATTTGTTAATAATTTTGCACTGTATTGGATTCCTAGAACTAAGATGTTTCAAATAACGTCATGCGTACTTTACACTCCTGACCATAAACTACACTTCGTTAGTAGGATAAGATCAATTTTAAGCTATATGCTGAATGTTTATTCTTTGTTAATGTTCACTTGGATAAGGATTCTGTACTACTATGGTTGTAAGAGACTGTTCTATTTATTCTTTTGTTTACTGTACTTAATAAAACAAAATTCCGTAGCACAACAAGTCATCACCTAATTGCGATCGCACCCCCAAGTCTTTGTCTTATTGGCGACATTCGTGGTAGAGAAAAAGTATACAGGGGTCTGTCAAAATAGCAAATTAGAAACTTTAGAAATTCAGGCGAAGCAAAAATCATTATTATCCAATCATGGTTACAAATTTTATTGATTAAACGTGTGCCACGCAGACGGGTTTGGAACCTTTATTTTGAATATAAAGAAATTCTATGCCTATACGGGCCGATAATACTACCTACGTTTTTGGCAGCACGTTCCATATGTAATATTAGATATTGTATGAGACATATTGCCGATTGCATAGACTTCTACAATCTATTATAGGGTGTGGTGTCTACGACCGCTTTATATCTGTTTACGGGTCGCTAGGCGCTTGTTTAATTATTCCATGATTTATTGACGATCCATAAAATACTCGTAATTAAACTTTTGATATTATCGTCAACTGTTTTGTCGTATTTTTTTTTTCAAGTAAATTATGATATTACTCAAACAATCGCCTTTATGAATATAAAGCTAGTACATTTATACCGTTATCGTTTTATCTACTGTGCTATAAATGGAGTTTAAATTAACCCCTTAGCGGACAGTCAATAAACACAATTAAAGTTTTATTGTAATAACGGTTATAACCGCCCAGTTTTCGCTAAAGTCTTAAGCTTAACACTAAATTATTATTTACTAGCTTTCCGCCCGCGGCTTCGCCCGCGTGGACTTCGGTTATATTGCGGTATAAAGGAATATTTTTGTTTTCTTTCGGGAATATTATTTTTTCTGGGATAAAAAGTACCCTATTATTTAAACCGGACTTCTAACTATACGTCTGCAAAATTTCAAAGCAATCGGTTCAAAAGTTACGGCGTGAAAGCGGAACAAACAAACTCACTTTCCCATTTATAATATTAGTAAGATAAGTAAGGGGATTTTCAATGTATTTTACTTATTTTTTTAGAAACTTATAGTAGCAGCCGTTTGGCCACTTTTTGCACTTGACAACCTATTAAATAAGGATTGTTTTAGGTCTTTGATGGGTACTATTTTTAGGAGTGATGTGTGGTATCGCGTGAAATAAGTTCATTTTTAACCAGAATGATAAATTATGCTTCCGTCATAGATTATTAGATTGTAATCTGTTTAGCCGTCATAAACATTATGAAGAGACGTAATTTTAAAATATAATTTCATCTTCCATATGTAAATGTAACCAACCAATTTGACAAGGAAATCGAAAATGTTTTGTTAGAAAACCGATTGTTCGCTTATCATGTACACAAAAAAATGCTTATTATTTACAATAACATTTGTTTCGACCACGGCTTTCGCCGAAACCAAAATTATCAACAAGTGAAATGTGCATCGTCCCGTTGTAGCGAAGAAAAATTTCAATTGTTTTTCTGTTGGGTTAAAAATCATAGTTTGACGGCAAAACTTTGTAATTTGTCAACAGGACAACCAGAGCAGCAATGGCACGTTCATCAACAACAACCGGTGCTCGATATCGTCGAGCCAGGAGCCGCACGAGGTGTTCTCCGGCGACATTGTTATGTTCGGCATATCTGTCGTCGAGAACGTTCCAAACTCCGGGATGGTGAGTGTCATTGTCCATTTTTCGTTTCTTTACAAAACTTTGGTGTACGCCAAATCTCATTAGTTACTTACTAGCGGACGCCCCGCGATTTCATTCGCCTAGTTTAGTAGTACCTGCATACCAAATTTCAAGCGCCTAACTTGAGCCGTTTAGATTTTTCATACAAAAGAATTTTCACGTTTATTGCCGTTCCCATGGGAATTTCAGGAATACCTTTCTTAGTGCACCCCTATGGTACCTAAGCTACGTCCGTACCAAATTTCAAGTGTCTACGTTTAGCCGTTTGGGCTGTGCGTTGATATGTCAGTCAGTCAGTCAGTCATTCAGTCAGCTTTTCCTTTTATATATTTAGATTTTATTTATTTAATACTTTATTGCAACGCAAATGTACAAAAGGCGGACTTAATACTAATGTATTATCTACCAGTCGACCCCACAGCATGGGAAAGAGTAGTTGCGGGTCAGTATTAATATAACAATATGACATGGTATAGATAGTAATATAACACTTGTATACAACAAGTATAGGTACAACACTTTTACACACTTCAATAATAATCAAAGCATGTTAAGTATTTATTTAAAATAAATGTTGTTCTAATTATTACATAGATAAGTTAGTACAATGAGCTCACTTAGTGGAAACCCAATAATGAAATATGTGCTGTTTTATCGATATTAAAAACAAGCGTTAGCGCGATAGACACGGTAGAGACATGATCCCTGCGCTTTTTTTCTGTGAGTGTGAAAATAGTGTATCTGTTCGGACTTTGTAGGTTGTATGTTAAAAGGGTCATTCGCTCCGAAAAGTTCTTAACCCAAAATATAACCAACCGTCAACGATATAACCGTGGGAATATTATTGCATTGAATTTATTAAATGAAATCGAATAGATGCGAAATGCTTATGAAGAAAAGGCGAATTTATTATGTAAATTGTCTCGTAAACCTCGACGTTGTTGTATTATTTTTTTTGGTAGAAACCTCTTTTATCCTATTCTCAGTATGCGGAACACCGGGAAGTTAAAAACTTTTCTAGTTCTTGAACAAAACTTAAAGAACTTAGGTAACTTTGAAACTTTAGGTGACGTTATAAAACTACACAGCTTATCTAAAGTGAGCTTAGTTCTCCGCCGATCTTATCTTATAGTGTATTCTTCGAGTTGCGAATGCTTGGCATATACTAGAAGAACGCATCGGTATTTTTCAGTTTACGGTTTGGACAATTAGCCATGTACCTCAAATCTTAAGTGGTACTTTTTTCTGCCTTTTCGTATAGGATTGTATTGATTTGATATTTTCACATTTGGTGGCGATAATAATAGTTTTTTAAGCCATAACCACTGTATGAAGAAAAATTTAGTTTGAAATTCAGTAACTCGACAAATATTCACTTTCATGTAGGGGTTCTCATAGTAGTAACATTTGAAAATGATGCTTAATCCTATACGAAAAGGCAGAAAAAAGTACCACTTAAGACTTGAGGTACATGGCTAATTAGGGACCTTAATAATGGTGGAATACCTGTTCTGAAGATATATCAAGCTTAATATATCTTGTCGTTGTAAATACGGAATAACCATTTTCAGTAGACTTGTAATAACATTTCTGTAAGTGACAGTGCGTGTATTTCTCAGAGGGTATTAATGTAAGTTTTAACAACCTGTATTCCAAAGCGATTGGTATTTTAGTACCAATATTTGTGTATGTACTATTTTGTTGTAAAGCTTTATTAATCAATACATAGCTCGAAACAATGCATGCTTACATCTTTAAAGACGCAACGGATTTTATGCGGTTTTCTTTAGCAGATAGAGTGATTCTTGAGGAAGGTTTATATGCGTAATTCATGCATGTAATAACAGATAATCACTGTTAATTTTATATATTGGCAGAACACGTTTGCTGTGTCAGCTATTCCCTAATATCTACAGATTGTTTAGTAATAATATTGTTCAAGCCACATCTCTCCAAATACTTTCGCTTTTCACTAAAACTTTGCCAATTAGGCCCTCTATTCTGAAACGTGAATCAAGCACTACTCGGGTGAGTTTTATGCTTTGTCTCACTCTCTCTAATGGCAAGTGTCAAAAAGAGACAAGCCTAAGCCCTTACAAAGCATTACTATGGGGAATTTTCAGGGCCCTTGTTTCTCTTAGATATGACAGATGGCGTTAGCTGTCTTAGGGGGGACAACGAAATGACTAACTTCAAGCAGTCAGTATTGAAGGTGACAGTATTTTTTTTATTGTTTGTTTACATTCTACAAATGTGTCTTAAGTTTGAATAACTTACCCAAATAATTTAAAACGTACTAAAATATAACTGACAGAAGTCACGCTGAACACCTACTAGCGACATCTAGATAAGATTTTTTTGGAGTTTGAAAATTTCCAATTGCTTCAGAGGAGGAGCCTTAGTTTAGTTGATAATGTTTGTAAGATCGTAAAACATTGTGTAGATCGTTATAATGTCAACCAGACACTAAATATTGTCCACAGCAGTGATTTAATACTGTAATTTATTGGTAAAGAAAGTATTTAGTCGGTGTTTTAAAATAATTAACCGATATATAAATCAGTAGGCTTGTTTGTGACATTTGCTAATACTCATACACTGCAACAATAACTGATAGTTTATTATTAGCACAATATCTAAGACAATGTACTTCTTGTTGTGATCTATCGAATCACATGTTTTGTTACGTACATCATGTGATTTCTCGACAACTTCTCTATTCCCTTTCGTGAATTTAATTTGTTTATGCTTATTTTTTCTTGAAATAAAATAATTATTTTATTAAAGCTTAAAAACATTTTGACCGCCGGAAGATTAATTTGGTTTTCACGATTTTAAATTATTTTCTAATAATCATAAACTTAAAATCACGTTCAATGTGTCTGAATTATAAGACGTTTGCGGTTAAAAGGTTAAATACAGAACAAGCTTTGACAGGAATTTAATGCGTACTATTCTGAAATACATTAAGCAAGACTCGTTTGGTTCTTAAATTAAGTGCAAACTTTATAGCCACTTGCCAAAATATTCTTGTGGCACTCTATCATTGAGTATGTCAATATTTATATCAGTCCGCAATAAAATACTTTGACCTGCTTATGCTAAATGTGGTCTGACACACGAGATGAATATAAAATGCTTATCAATATTGTGATATACCGTTAGTTTTTTTTTGGCAACGGCGCTTCCGGTTGCTAACGAACTCTATGTATATTAGTCTGAGCCGATCAAATTAGTTAGGTTTAATAGATGTTGGGTTTTTAATGCCTAAAGACAGTCTATGCTACACGAGTCCTAGACGTTTCGCCCCTGTTTAGTTCGCCTAGTGCAACTCAAATGTTTATTCATACATTTATCATATTATAAATCATCATCATCAGCCACATAACGTCCACTGCTGAACAAGGGCCTCCCCCAATGAGATCCGTCATTTGGGGTGAAATGCCAGTAATCGCCACGCTTGGCAGGCGGGTTGGCGATCGCAGTGGTGTTGTGGTTTAACTCACAGAGAGCGCTGCTGCCCGTTCTCTGGAGAGCTCCCTCGGTCGCCTCTTACGACCCCCATGACGGGAAAAGTTGGGCTGGGGTGGTGACACATGTATTCTATTCGCCGTCACCACACGGCTAATATTATAAATACTTATAAATAAATTATAAATACTTTCACATTTTAGAACTAGCCTGACTAGAAGTGACCTATAGTAGACAGAGACTACAGCAAAGTCAGCGCCGATCTGGTCGACTTGATATTATGATACTTGTATGATCGTATGATTGCACTGGAGTGGCCTCTGCTTACCTGTGCCCGGCCTGTTACATCATAGATGAATAATTCACTAAGATACAAATGCATTAGTAGTATTTTACCTTAGATCGACTATTTTCAGACGATTTCATTTCCTCTTCAGCTAATTTAATACTGACTTAAAAACACTAGGAAATTTACACTCAGGATATAATTTATTATGTTGGTTTCAGATAATTACTGTACGATATGTGGTTCATTGCTTTATTACACATTTCCTTAATCCGTGCTGGTCTTGGACGTAAAAAATCGCTAGTGTGTCTTTATTTATTCAATACGGTTTGTAAAAGGCGACCTAATAGGGTAGGACCTAAATTTCAATTTCTTCGATAGAACAAGTTTACTTTCCCACTTTTCCTAAAGAAGGAAAAGAAGGAATAAACTACTGTTATTCAATAACGTCTTGTTCTATACAATAAATGTGACTTTCCCCCTATTGACATAATCCGAGGTCTACCTGATTTCATGTATTGGGCTAGATGATATTTGTTACGCTTAGGAGTGGTCCAAGCTTCTGTCCTTTTCCATAGACCAGTTTTTTGAAACTCTGCTCAAGCATAGATCTCTGTTTAAGTGACGCTTATCGCGCTCTTATCGCGTTTGTCCAAAAGAGACGAATAATGCTTAAGTGACACTCAGTATGAATACGAGCCATAGAGTTTTGGACGCGAGTCTTTTAGCTGTAACTCCTCTTGTACAAATTGTCTTAGTACTTTGCTGGAGTGTGAACGGCTTTTGGGAGATAAAACTAGTTTTACTTTTACTGCTCGTCAATTTTAAAACAGTTTCTGTCACACTGAATACTGACTGACTAATACTGGGTAATACTGGTAAGAAATAGTATAGTTTATTATTGTAAATAGCGTTAATAATTAATTGTCATAGTATTATATTAACGTTCACAAGAGTATGATTTAGTTGTAATTTAGTTTATAATTAAGTAAGTGTACTTAGTACCTCACACATGGCGAGTGTACTACTAACCATACTGTTGCTTTTGCCCTCACAGGGTTCATGTTTGATACTTTGCTATTTATTTAAGAACTTTTGCTGTAACATGAGTGCAATAAACGAATTGAATTGAAATGAATTGATCCAGCCACCCCTTCTAGTAAAGTCAGCTACTTAATTTTTCCTAATATCTCTAATCTACTTCAGAATCAGTTTTTATGTAGGTGATTATGAGATCGGGAGGAGTATTTAATATCAAAAGATTTTGTAGTGTCCGCGTATGTTAGGAAGCATTTATTTATTCCCATTTTGTCCACACTATATAAGAGAGAAATTTGACAATTACAAGAAAAGGACAGCACAGTAATAAAAACACATTATAATAACAAAACAGATAGTAGATAGCTGAGTGGACGTGGATAAAATGTTCAAGGGCTCTGATTCAGCATGTGCTGGGGAACGATGTGGATATACACAGCGGTCCCAGCGCTGATCCTGTCTTTCTATCTGTTAGACAAACCTTTAGTTTTGAATGGAGAGATTGTTTTATTTTAAAGACGTTTTTCTGAACAAAAATTTTCCAATCGGAGAACTGTAAGGTTATAATCATAATAAAAAAAAAATACACTTCACCCCTTTAATCCCAAAGAGGGGTAGGCAGAGGCACTTGCTAAAGCAAGTACCCACGCTTCACCAAGCGTATTTAACCCAACGTGACAGGGGGTGAGCCCATCGCCGTTATAGGGTTCACCACCTTGTGGTGTGCGGGTTTCATCACGATGTTGTCCTTCACCGTACGAGCGTTGCGTTGCGTACATAGTCTCTGAAAAGAGTCCCATTGGTACACGTCCAGTAGCCGGACTCGAACCCGGGACCTCCCGGTTACAAGTCAAGTGTCCGACCAACTGGACCACAGACGCTCAGTATTACGACATATTAGTTTTTAAAAATATTAATTCCACTACGGACGACTTAACTACCTTCCTCGAGAAACGCTCTGTATATTAATATCGTGTCAAGCTCTATCATTCGATACCCCACATGAACATATTTACCCAAATTACATCTTTCATCCCCACTTACAACCTCTATATTAACTTCTGAGTGGGTGAACCGACATCGATTAAACTTATTATTCATGCTCGATCAAATCAGCTTTCAAGCAAAAAAAAACTTTATTGTTACCTACAGCTTTATTAGTTCAAGAGTTATTAACACACAGACAGACAGACACACAGACACTTTAAACGTATAACACCCCTCTTTTTTCAAATGCTTATTATACCTACCTTATAATTAATACCTCTTAGCAATCCATTGCTTGCCCATAAAACTTTAAACGCGATTATCTCCCAAACTTATGATTTCCGCACCATGGTTTCTTTGGAGAAAATGATCCATACAGTAGATAGATAAAGGGGAATTCCGTAATGTCTCCGCCGTTTTTACATAGCATACACTGAAGTTAAATCAACGTACTTACTGCAGCCGACGAAAAATGAGTTAGATAAGTAAATACATAAATATCTAATAATAGGAAAACCCTCCTCAACTTTTGTTATTTTCCTCAACAATATCTTACAGCAATCGGATACAACAGCTTCCGCTGGCTGTTTATGACGAGAATAAATAATTCCTTTTATAGTTTTCCTCAATGAAGGCTCAGACACAGTTGTCATTTGGAGAAATGTGCCGCGAAGTTTAAGGTCACGTTTTGCAGTGTTGCCATAGTAAAAGTTGGTCATATTGACGCACCCAACAAAGTTTTTAAGACCATTGCTCGGGGTCCCTTTACACTCTGTGTAGCATACAGATGCTAACAGATGGAAACAGGGAAAACGAGTTCTCGAGTGAAGACCGCGTCTCGCCAAACGGAGTGTAGGACGCCCTCAGGCAAGGTGGACTGATAATATACGCAAGATGGCTGGCAGAAGCTGGATGCGAGAAGCCGTAAACAGATCACACTGGCGTGCAATTGGACAGGCCTATGTCCAGCAGTGGACAAGTATGGGCTGATGATGATGATGATGATGCTAACAGATAGGTACTCATGGAACCATCTAGAAGTCTCTGTACTTGGCTACCTACCACCAACGACTGGAATGTTCTAAATGAAACAATCAAATACTTGTGGTGTAAAAGTACAATTACCTATTACCAAATACTTGTATTCTGTCAGTATATAGAAAGATCTCGAATGTTCGGTAGAAGCACGCACAGAACATTCAAGAGAAGGACAAACACCCATCCATACATACATCCAAACTTTCGCATTTATAATATTAGTAGGATTAAAATATAATAAAGTCATATACACACATCAAATGTGTCTAGGATCAAGTACATTTTAGAAGATTGCATCAAATATATATTTTACAAAAATTTCATTCATAAATTCATTCAAAATGTGGTGATAAGTCATTGATGCAGGCATGGGGAATTAGGTAGGAGACCAATTCAGAAGATTAGATTTGATTTAAATAAATTAGATTTTTTTTAGAGCTAAAAATGTTCTTGATCCCTAGACACTTTTAATGTGTGTAGAATAGTATCCAACACAATATCTCAATCGTCATGCAATTAATATGAATATTGTTCTTTTGCGACAGAATTGAACATCATTGATTCGATTACCTTCTAACAGCTAAACTACACATGGGAATACTTGAGTACACAACAATTCATTGTAATCACAGTGCAGTGAAGTACACAGTGGACATTAAAATTCTTGGCTGTCGTGTGACGAGGGCACGCGGCTTTTGGGAAGGGTCTTGCGATACATCATAAAGTAATCGCTTTAATGACCAAATCCCTACCTACAAGTCTTGCCTGGGATCGATCAATTACCTAATTTGCCTAACCGAATTAAGTAAGTAATTACGTATACTCGAAAGTAACACGGCTACCTGCTTCCCTTTTAATTTCTGATGTTACGTTTTCCCAGTGGGATGTTTAGGTAGCCATTTCATTAATACATGTACGTTCTGCTAAATTTAAATTATTAGGAGTTTAGTGTGCTCCATCGTAGACCACATCGCTGCTTAACATCAGGCAGGATGGTGATCAAACGCTTGTTCATATTGAGTTGTTCCTGGCTTATAAAAGTAAATTAGGTTTGTTCTGTGGATAGAGATAGGAAAGAACAGCAATTAGGATTTATGCCTACTAATATATATATATATATATAACACTCAAAGTCCTGACTTATTTATTTATCACTGACTAATCAACGCTCAGCCCAAAGCCTTGCCATTAGAAAGATGAAATTTCGCACAGGGCTGCCTTTTAAGATATTTGTCTGAAATAACAAAGGATTTTTCAAAAGTAATTGCCTAAGGGGATAAAAAGGGGGGTTGGTGGAATTATGGTTCAAAACTTTGGTAGAATCCATACTGAAACTACACAAATGAAACCGCGGGGCGTCCACTAGTTACGTATATTGACGAAGATAGATATATCATTTTTTAATGAAACGTACACAGACATTATAACTCAATATTGTTCACCGGGTATATAGGCGCGAATATAATCCACTCGTGACCACGACGCATGCAACTGCGTCGAAACGTCGAGTGAAATAACAAAGGTAAGCTCGAGCTTGTCTTTGATTATATTCGCACCTATATACCCGATGAGCAATATTAAGTGAAGATAGATAATTGTGTCATAAGAAAATTCACCTATCAACGGAGTTTATATTATCGCTCTTATATATATTATCGCCGTTCTTCTCTTGGTCCTATCTACTGCAATATACCGACATAAGCCACAAAAGCCATGCTGAAGAGCAGCATCCAGAACAGACCAAAGCAATCAGTGACGAGTAGGCTAGATCCCAAGGGGGCCTTCTGTCTTCTATCCTACGAAGTAATTAACCTTAAAAGACGATGGAAATAATAGGAATTATATTATTAAACATGCATCTCGGGCATAGATACATTTTAATTTGACTTCTTTAACCTAAATTTTGAGATAAATAATGCAAACTATCAATTATTGGAGGTAGTGGTATCCTCAAAGCCGAACACATGACAGAGCTTTCAAAATACCATAAAGTGTTTGAAAATATAGCAGGAATGAGGATCCATTGGACGCCACGCATGTGACGTACGTACTAAAGGGTTCAGATGGCTTTACCGACTGTACACACAGCAAAGCTATCATCTGTCCCCCATGGCGAATTTTCTTTGGCGTTTTTCTGACAGATTTTCGTGCTGAGAATTGTGATTACTGTCAAACTTTGTTTGGAAAGTATGACACTAACGACAGTTCTAAGCCCGAAAATCTGTCAGAAAACGCCAAAGAAAATTCCGCATTTTGCGTGCCTTCAAACACTAATGCTTAAAAAGCTTCGCCATTTGTACCTCGATAACTGAAAAGGATCGACAAAGCAAATTAACAGTTTCAACTTTTTGAAAATTGGCTTTGTCTTTAGGAGGAATGAATTTTATGGATGGATGTTTCTAACGAATGAACTCAAAATCTACTAGACGGATTTCGATAATTCCTTCACCATTAGAATAATATATTATCCCTGAGTTACATAGGCTATATTTTGTCCCGAAACACCGACGGGAACGAAAACAAATGCGAGTAACACCTCGCGGTGCAGCCAGTTATCAATAATTTCAGAGTTTGGTAAGCCAACCATTTTTAAAGAGCCGAAAGCATTACGCTCTTTCGATCCTCGACTCTACAGCCGTTCAAATGTCTTCGACACCTATACCTACCTACACTTGTATTTACTCAAGAACCAGGTACCTATAACTTAGTCCATCCCACGATTGCGTCCCTTGAGTATCTCAGCTGGCTATCAGCATCGTTAGTTGTGCAGTCGGGCCAACGGGAAGGTACCCCTCAGAGCTCTAACAGCAGGGACCTCCACCAGCTCAGGCTCCAATTAACTCAGTGTAACTGAAACTGTGGCAGATTGAATGTAATTAGCAAGCAGCTTGCGACCTGCTGAGGCATCGAGGCCTACTACCGCGTAATGGAAACCAATCTGCATTTAGAACCTTTCATAGAGTTGGGATGTAAATGTAGCTAACTTTTTATGTTCACTCTGAAAGTTGGCTCAAATGTTTTTCGTTCATGTAGTTTGAATTTAGAACGGGCGCAGTAACAATGAAAGTTTATCGCATTAATTTGGAGTTAGTGTTTTGTTTTGTTTTTACCTATTACTGTTTTTTGCGTTATTACCTACTAGCGGCCCGGAATGAGTACAATGCTGACACTATTTGTTTTCCAGGCCTATGTCCAGCAGTGGACAAGTATGGGCTGATGATGATGATGCAGTATTTATTATACATAAAAAGTTTCCTCTGGAATTGCTCTATCTATTGAAAGAAAACAGCATCAATATCCTATACTGTTTACCGGCTATATTGGCGCGAATATAATGAAAGACAAACTCGAGCTTGCCTTTGATATACTCTGTAAAAATATTTTATTATAATGTTTCGTTCGTGTGCGTTTCGTAAAAAAAATATCGCACCAAAATCACTCTTAATTTTCATAGTCAGGCTGCTGGAAGCGACTTTGTTTTATACGATGCAATGTTTGAGGAAGGTAAACAAATTAATAATTATTCTTAAAAAATGCTTTGAATAAAACAAAAATAATACTTTATTCATTGTAATAAAAAGAAGATGTAGGTAAGTATTTATCACATTAATTAAACTTCCTAAGCCTACTTACCTACTGCAGGTAATAGGTTTTTATTCACAGAAATTAATTTTATCATATTGTTACAATACCTTTTGTCAAGAAATAAAACTTTTTTGAGAGTTGATCCTTTATGACAAGGTTTCTTCAATTTTGGTTTATTCAGCCTACGGCACACAAACACGTGGCGTGCGCTTTTGTGGCTGCACCGCAGACGTGCTCTCTTTTTGATAAAATTCCGAGAAAACTTATCCAACCAGTTTTTCAGCTTTGTAATTCTGTCTATATCCAAAATATCCAAAAATATAAAAGGTCGCAAGCTATGAAATAAGTCACACCGACGTGCAACGTTATTCCAAAACGCGTTGCTTTCGGTTTAAAGAGTATCACAGCTTGAGAGCTTTTTTAATATAATTTGTGTTATTAATTTCCCATGAACAAAATGTTAAAACCTCTATGAAAGTATTGATAACCCAGCTATTTTAAAAAGGCAGTGTGATGCTCTCCGGTAGTTATTAAGATGGTGAGGCAGTAGATACCTACCTACCTAGTACACACCTACCTACATTGTCCCTTCCCACTTCCGTGTGTGTCGTAACTAATTCCCCAAGGTTAATTTATCTTAACTAACTTACCTTTTTTCATTTCGATTTGTATTATTTCATATATACCCAGCAACCCTGAGGAGTGACTGGGTTATGTCGGGTTAACGCGGACTAAAACGACTCCGGAGGCTATGTCGGATGACTCAGGGATCTCCAAAGAACGCACACCTATTACCCACGCCGCGGCTTGAAACTCATTTATGTACCCACCTCTATCTGGAATGTAGAAACGGCAGCAATAGGCTCGCGATAGCGGCGGTGGTCGCGGTAGCCCCCCGGGCGGCTGCGAGTCTCTGATATCGAAACTTGCAGTCGGTTAGTTACTTCGTCAACTTGTTGCGGAAGGAAATCCAACAGCGGCGCGGTTATTAAAATTCGCGCACCTTCAGGAAACTTGTTATGAAGTAAACTGGACTTTATTGGAAAAGTAAAAAGTTAAGGTTGTTATTGAGTAAACTGTACGGCAAAAGGCGAATGTATCCACCTAATTGCAATGCTATAAATATTACAGAAATAAGCAGGATCATCTCTTTACGTTAAAAATACAAAGTGACTGCAAAAGAACTTTGACCTCACAATTTTCCTGCAATTATGTTTCGACGGCAATAAACGATACAATCCTTACTAATATTATAAATCGGAAAGTGAGTTTGTTTGTTCGTTCCGCTTTCACGCCGTAACTACTGAACCGATTGCTTTGAAATTTTGCATACGTAAAGTCCGGATTAAATAATAGGGTACTTTTTATCACGGAAAAAAATGATATTCCCGAGGGAAAATTATATTTTTCCGAAGGAATGATAAGTTTTCTTATAGATTTCCTTTATACCGCAATATAACCGAAGTCCATGCGGGCGAAGCCGCGGGCGGACAGCTAATAGATACATAAATAGAAGTTTTATTCTTAGTACGTCTACACAGCCGGTCACTGTCACCGAAAGTGTTAAATAAGTAGGTGAATAACACTGTAGGTACTCGGCCGTAAGTATGCCACATGTGCGACTGTCCGAACTACCTAGGTACCTACTAACTTCATTCTGCAATATTCCCAGAGCACCGTCAGATGTTAGCTCCGAACTTTCTACAAAGAATTTTAGAAGTCTGACTTTCATACGTATTTCTTTTGAATTTCTTTTTGAGAAAGTTTGACTCTTTAGCATAAGTCCCGCGCGAGTGTGTTATGGTGGATAAGTAGGTATTTAACTGTGTTTTCCAGACATATTTTGTGCCTTTCACACTAAAATAAAAGTAAGAGCTATGCAGAGAGTTTGGGTATTTCCGATCTCTCACCCTAGGGTGAAAAGTGGGAAACGTATGTCCGAGAATTTACACCAAGCTAGGTAAATAACAGGAATCTTGATCTATACTCGCGTCCTATTCACCACCCCGATAATGTACAGTTGACTACCAACACACTTGAAAGTGTGTATGCACGTTTCCCAGTTTTCACCCTAGGGTGAAAATTATAGGGTGAGAGATCGGAAATACCCGAGAGTTTAAGCAAAGGAATATGAACAGCTCCAATACGATACGACTTACTATTATTGGTATAACTCGACATACAGGCCTAATACCCCCATCGCGTTTTTACAATAGGATAACCAGGATAACGTTATCCATACCATATTTATATAAAAAAAGTATTTAATATCGTTGTCTGATTTCCATAACACAAGTGCTTTAGCTACTTAACATGGGATGAAGACAATGTGTGTGTTGTAAAATATTTATTTATTTATTTTATTTTTTATTATACCAGGTGGATTTACCATTTATGCGAACCAAGCGGTTTGCGTATTCTTTCATAGTGCGAACCGCTAGGATGTGGAATGACTTGCTGGAGTCTGTGTTTCCTGCGCAGTACAGTCTGAAGGTCTTCAAGTCGCGGGTCAATTAATTGCCCACGGTTCACCATGCGTACTTATCCCATCGCCGTTATAGGGTTCACACACCTTGTGGTGTGCGGGTTTGATGTTGTCCTTCACCGTACGAGCGTTGCGTTGCGTACATAGGCTCTGAAAGAGTCCCATTGGTACACGTCCAGTAGCCGGACTCGAATCCGCGACCTCCCGGTTACAAGTCAAGTATCCGACCAACTAGACCACAGATTGATAACTAACTTCCCAAAATACCATTAACCCATTGGTCCTATGCTGTTGTTGGAATAAAAACTAACAGAATTATTATCGAAAACATTTTATTATCAATTTTCATTCTGTCTCTTTCGCGCGTCCTGCGTGCACTTTTATCTTACATTTATAATATTTTCAACTTAACAACAATAGAACATGAACTTAAAGAATTAGGAATAGCCTTTAAGAAGACAGTAAAATGTAAACATACAAGCGTGTATTGTTTGAACAGGTCAAAAATAACTGTTATCTTTTAGATTCATAGCATTTCTTCTACACATTGATTGTTGTTATAACAAGTGCAAATTATATTATTGAGTTGAAGAAGGCTCATAGTTTTAGACAACTAAAAGCAACCCGTAAGCGATTGACAAAAAATACCTACCTAAATCAACTTACAACATTGTACCTTGCAAGCTTAACTTTAAGGAATCCGGTGGATATAAAAATTAGGCTGTACAATTGAATCAATTCACGTCATATTCAGCTATTTAATATACTCTGGTCGCTTAGCAATTGTAAAATTTTATGCACATTTCATTTAACTTCCACGACATTGCAGCCAACATATCGCATAGTTAGAACAAAAAGGACGCAATACGAAACATGCCGATTTTGTAATGTAAGTTTTGTATATTTTATGTTAAGGTTCAATTTCATAAAATGACAGATTTTGTTTTGTGTCACTTTTGTTCTAACTGTGCGATATATTATGATAGGAAATAAATCTTGATACATACACTTGCTAAATATCAATGACACTAACCGCTTGGGGTATGGTGAATGTCAAAGTTAGTTGTTAAAGTTACCTGGCAAGTACACAAACAGATAGTACCTACCTGTTTTGAATGTACCAAAATATACATTATACTCTAGATACTAGCAAAATACTATTCATCTGCTGCCTGTGACTGTCTCTTCTTTTTTTTCTTCTTTTCACTCTTCACTTCTGTAACCTCTTCAGCGACTTCTGTGACAGACTCGTCCAGGGTTGTGTCTCCCTTATTCTTCTTCTTTTTCTTTTTCTTCTCGCTGGTACCATTTTGTGGATGCTCCTCCGCTATTGACTCATCAAGAGCTTCTTCTGCAGATTCCTGCTTTACCTTCTTCTTTTTCTTTGGTGTGGTTGCCTGGTGGAGGGAGATTATAAGAAAATAAGAATAGAAGTAATCACACTTTGTGTATGTTTGTGCTAAATGGAAAAATTTGCTGAATAGACTTCAGCATGTTGGGGAATTATATCTAGAATACTTTTAGGCTACTTTTTTCCTGCAGTTAGAATGGTAATATTATTTCATTCCCATTTCAATTGATACTGAAACAACTGTTATAAAGATTTTGTCCAGTGGACTTCATAACAAACAAAAAAAACAAACAAATACACTTCACGCCTTTTAATCCCAAAGTGAGGTAGGCAGAGGCTTTTGCTACAGCAAATGCCCACCGTTCACCAAACGTATTTAAGCCAACGTGACAGAGTGTGAGCCCATTGCCGTTATAGGGTTCACACTCCTTATGGTGTGCGGGTTTCATCACGATGTTGTCCTTCACCGTACGAGCGTTGCGTTGCGTACATAGGCTCTGAAAAAGAGTCCCATTGGTACACGTCCAGTAGCCGGACTCGAACCCGCGACCTCCCGGTTACTGGACCACAGACTTCATAACAATCATGAAACTCTCATATCACAAGGTGTACAAACCCTATAAAGGCAAAGGGCTCACCCCCTGTCACATTGGGTCAATGTACTTGGTGAACTGTGGTCATTTGATTAGCAAATACCTCTCTGCCTACCCCGCTTTGCGATTGAAAGGTCTGAAGCATTTACTTACTATACAGTAAATACACATATCAAAAGTGTCTAGAAGATTGCATTAAGAATATATTATGTATTTTACAAAAACTGAATAAGTCATTGATACATGGGGAATTAGGTAGGAGACCAATCCAGAAGAATAGATTTGATTTAAATAAATTAGATTTTTTTTTAGAGCTAAAGACGTTCTTGATCCCTAGACACTTTTGATGTGTGTATTTAATGTGTCATGTCAGCACAAATCTAACCATTATATGAAATGAAATGAAATGTGCTTATATTGTATCATTATTAGTGCTATTACATAAAGCTATACTACGGTATATCTATATTGGTATAACACAAAACTGGATGAAGGTCATTCATGATTTTAAAAACAAATGTAAACAGAAAAAAATCTTCCTCACATCTTATCCTAAAGAAAATTAGGTCTGTATTACTCACATCAACGGATCCATCTTCAGTTTTGATTTTCTTGGCCGACACACCCTCATCATCATCTGGTGCATGTTCGCGCTTCACGGGCTTCTTGTCCAGTGTGTTGTCTCCCGCTACTGGGTATTGGATCACTTCACTGTTAGCAACAAACAAAAGTTAGTATTACATGAAGAGTACATACTTAATCACTACCTACTTTAAGAAATAATAATCCTTACTAATATTATAAATCGGAAAGTGAGTTTGTTTGTTCCACTTTCACACTGTAACTACTGAACTGATTGCTTTGAAATTTTGCAAACGTAAAGTTAGAAGTCCGGATTAAATAAAAGGGTACTATAGGAGAGATATAGTATAGGATCATACCAGATTTGGATAGGTAGAAGGGGAACATGGGCGCTGGTGAAGGCGAGTGCTGACGCGTCGCAAGGTGGCCACCTTAAACCTACATTTGGGTTGCAAGTCCCAAACACTAGCGCACAGTTTCCTCCTTTTACCACGCTATGGACCCGGCACCCGCACGGTGAATCCATGGAATGCTAAGATATTGGTCTCTTTCCGGGAAAAAATTGATATTCCCGAGGGAAACTTAGATTTTTTGTTCTAATGTTCTGGATTGCTCTCCTACATAATTCCCCATACCTGTATCAAAGACTCCTCACGTCATTTTGAATAAATTATGAATGAATTCAGTTTTTGTAAAATATATTCTTGATTGCAATCTTCTAAAATGTACTTGATCCCTAGACACTTTTGATGTGTGTACATACATATTTCAGTTCGTTTTATTTCCTGTATACCGCAATATAACCGAAGTACACGCGGGCAAAGCCGCAGGCGGAAAGCTAGTAATAAATAAATCAATAGCTGACTGAGAAATATTATTTTAGAACATGTTTTGATATCAAACTGGGATTTTTAAAATACACACTTCACGCCTTTTAATCCCAAAGCGGGGTAGGCTTGCAAAACTTGCTAAAGCAAATGCCCACAGTTCACCAAGCATGTTCACCAAACTGGGATTTTTAATAAAACATATTTATAAACAACTTACCTCTTACTGTGGTATTTTTCGAATTTAGCCTTTGCCTTTCCGGTTCCACTAATCCTCCTCAGGTTGCCCTCCTCCAAAAGTCGAAGTTTGTTCTCCAATTTGACTTTGTGCTCTGCTCCGAGTTCAAAGGACACATCTTCTCCAAAGGCGTCCACCCTTGTAGCCAATGCAGCCTTTGCTGCCAACATCCTAGACATTTTACCCTTGTTCTTTGCACTGCACTGACCCACGAGCTGAGCATGGTATATCAAACCATATTTAGGTGTGTCTTTCTTAGTCTTTAATGCTCTGAACAAAGCTTTCTCTGCACCAAATATCTGTACAGTTGACGCCGGATGCTTAGCCAAATTCATCAATGAGCCAGCATGAGCAATTAATCTAGCACCTATGTGTTCACCGACTAATACGGTCAAATTTGGTGCCATGGCCATCATTCTGGCTTTGAGATAGTCAGTTAGATGTGTTCTATAGTCAGTGATAGATATTACTTCGTCACACAAATTCTGAATATTCATGATATCGTCATCTGAAATTTCAGTTCCCATTGATATTTCGGCTGCTTCCTTCACTTTCTCTTCCAAATCTTCAGGTAATATGTCTGACAAATCAGTAGCTGATGCATTGTCCCTTGTGCCAATGAGTTTTACTACTTTCACAAACAAAGTGTTGTCAGTGATAATTTTTCCAAGCTCTGGGAAATGCCAGCCATACCACTCTCTGCATCTCATGATGTAGTTATTCAGTTCCTTATCGAGGTCATCAAGCAAGCACTGCGCCTGAACTATCATAGTGTCAATTTTATCAGGAGAGAACTTAAGTTTGTATCTCGACAATGAGTGAGCGAGACCCAAGGCCATCGCTGTCATTTCTTTCTTGGGCAAACCAGCAAGCAAGCTGTCCATCTGGGATCTGATGCATCTGAGCAGCTCTTGAACATTTGAATTAGATACACATTGTAAATCAAACTTTTCCTTGATGGCACTACCTAATTTAGCGTCTCCGACCAGCAACTGGTCCTGTACATCTTTACAAATAAATTTCTTTAGAGCTTTCTTTAATGGTTTAGAAATTTTGCCTTCAATAGCTGCTGTTGTTGCAGCAAGAGCTTCGGTCATGTCCTCAAACTTGACAAAGTTCTTGAGTTTCACACTAAAACAAAAACATTGGTCAGTACCGTAATATTATGCCACAAACTGAATTATTTGTATATGTCATTTGTAAGATAAGTAAATATTACTCACACTGAGGAAGCTCCCTCAGGAGTGTTGAATTCCGTGTGAAGGTCATCAATTTCAGACAACTTTGAATCGTCTAACAACTGCAACAAAAATAACACAATATTTTAATATTACTACACATAAAGTAAACAAAACCTGCACTACCTACTTCTTACTCAAGTTTCTTTTAAAACAATTGTTTGTATTGAATAGATAGGTTAGAAACAAACAGTAAAGGCTAAGCATCCATCAGGAACATCATGTTTACCTACTTTAAGGTCATTGTTCGTAGACAACAGAGTGTACATTCAATTGTATCCATATCCTAACAACTTCCAATATAACATATTGATTAGAAACTTTCCTAAATGTGGTTAATACCCGAAAAGAAAGTGGGAAATATTCACATGTTGAGCTTGGAATAGAGGTTAGGATTACACGTGTTGAATCAAACCTTAAAAATTGCGTATCCCGCGGCGGTCTCGAATAGCACCAACATTTTGAAATAACACTAAACTACACCAAGTTCTCTGAATTTAGTAAATACCGTAGGTATTTCACACAATTTTATTATTTTCATAAAACAAACACGAAAGACCGCATCTCGCTATCACACACACACGCCAATTTTGACAGTTTCGCCGTGCAGTGTTGCCATAACTCGAAGCTCAAAAGTCAGAACCATGTCCGATTATCTCCTAATATTGCCATATGTAATAATTTAAGTTGGTTGGTTTATGAGGAATATTCTTTAAAAATGTTTAAAAACAACGTTTCCAGTATGAAATATCTGTCAATATTATGATTCGCTCGCTGTCTTGTTGAGTTAACATTTCTAAAATTTGTATGGAAGTAATATCCCATCAAAAACAATACTGAATTACTATCGAGGTAAAGACATCGTGCTTGAAACTCTGGAGAAAATAAAAATACGAGTAGGTACTAAGCTTGTTAACACCTTTGCGGACCTTTGCTACTGTGTCCTTGAAAGGGTTTAGTACCTAGTTAAGTTTTATAAATGTAACTTAGTAGGTAAACTTCAGTAAAAAAAAATCCCATCAAAAACAATACTAAAGTGTCAAAAAAACCAAGTCTCGTAACTCTGTTGTTCTACGGTAAAAAGGTGTTAAGTAATAAGTTGTTAGGTAATAATTAACAGGATCTTATAGTGACGCATATCAATATTAAAAATCTTTATTTAATGTTTTATATTATTATAAATATATTAGACTCGGCCATCGCATGAAAACACGTGTAAACCAAATTATTTAATTAGGAATAAAGTGATTTTTAAAAGATTTTATTTAACTTGCAATGTACCTATGTATGTAGCTTGGTTTGTAGGTACCTATGTATGTGTATGTATGTATGAATTTTGAAGCATATGTACTGAACCGATTGAGCTGAAATTTTGTATGTAGGTACTTTCGATTTGGATGACAATGCATGGTACACAATGACTTTTTCAAAATACAACATGGCGGCAGGTACAACATGGCGGACTAACTATTTTTAATGCACCCTTACAATATTATGGGTATCAAATGAAAGGGCTCGTCGAGTACAACTCGAAAAATGAAGAGAGGCTTTCCGAAATTCTACATGGTGGCACTGACAAGATTGCGGACTAGTTATTTTTAATCCACCCCCACCATATGGGTATCAAATCAAAGGGCCTCCTACGTATATCTACATTTGAAAATAAACTGATATTTTTTAAAACAAACATGGTGGCACTTACAAGATGGCGGACATTAAATATTCACTTACTAAAAACATAAAAAAATCAATGCAAAATACATGAAAAATTCAATACGAAAAACATTAAACATTCAATAGGTACTAAATACATTAACAATTCAATACTAAATGTATTAAAGTTACAAATTGTAAAAATTTTAATAAATTGTAAAGTTGTAAATTAATTAAAAATTCAATACCAAATACATTAAATATACAATACTTAATACATTAAAAATTCAATACTAAATTCATTAAAAATTCAATACTAAATACCTTAAATATTCAATATTTAATACATAAAAATCAATACATAAATTAATAAAAAAATCAAATACTAAATTACTTAAAAATTCAAAATACCATAAAGATCAAAATTCATTAAAAATTCAATACTAAATATCATTAAATATTTCAATACTACACACATTAAAAATTCAATACTTAATACATTAAAAATTCAATACTAAAAATACATAAAAATACAATACTAAATTACATTCAATATTCAATACTAAATAGATCAAAAATTCAATACTAAATTCATTAAAAATTCAATACTAAACAAATAAAAATTCAATACTAATACATTAAAATTCAATACTAAATCGTCGGCTTATTGCAAGAAGTCACTAAGTACCAAAATTCACTAACTACGTTTTCTTCATTAAGTAACACATTTTTAGACGATCTTTCATTTGCAAAAACTCACTTTCTTTTATCTAAACAATTTTAGGATTTTATGACTTTACCATAAAGTCGATAACTGTAATTTCGGCGCGCAGCAACTCTCAAATAATCAATAAGCTACTTTGATTATTTCTATTTATTGAATTTTATCTTATATTTGGCAGACTAATTTGCACAGAATTCACTTTCTTTACATAGTTAACTTTGAAAACA
This sequence comes from Conopomorpha cramerella, assembly GCA_012932125.1. Taxonomy (NCBI): domain Eukaryota; kingdom Metazoa; phylum Arthropoda; class Insecta; order Lepidoptera; family Gracillariidae; genus Conopomorpha; species Conopomorpha cramerella. The sequence continues at coordinate 35,225 of SJJU01007535.1, forward strand.
TGACTGTGTAGAATTTATATAAAAAATCCGTTTAGTAAAAATCATTTATTGCGCTTAGTTACTTTATGTAATTATGATTATTGATCATTTGATGATGATGATGGTTATTAATGAATTATAATGACTTTTGAGTAATTTCACTGTAATTAAATTCATCATTCCTAAAATCACATAGAGCTTTTAGTGATATTTTTCGTATTCCAATAGTACAATTGACTAGAATTTTAATGATATAAGGTAGATAGCAACTTCTGCCTGACAATGTTGTAAGGCAAAATGTGATTTAGTGAGTAAATGCAAATTGTCGCAGTAGCATGGTTTGACTAGAGAGCGTAGGTGAGGGAGCGGGGATGGGCGCGAAACGAAGTAGCATCCGCGCCAACGCGCGGAAATATTGTTAAATACCTGTCCATACCATAGTGATTATCTTTTTACCTAATGCACCTGGTAAATGCAATACAAACTATCTTATTCTTCAACACACTGATTTCTTGTCACTCCGTTATATGCCTACCTTTAATGCCTACATAATTAGTTAATTGCCTACCTATATAATACCTGCCATACGAATGAATAACTTACCCTCACGCCGCCGGTACATAAGAGGTTTTCTCCAATTGCTTTCTAATCCTACCGCTTTTTGTACGTATAGGTACCTACCTAGGGATTTTTTCTTAACTTAATTTGTAGGTTGTTACCTACTTATGATGAGTAACCTACAGTTTTTTTCTTGATATCTATCACTCTCACCAACAATGGATTGTTGTCATAAAGAAGACCAGGTAGAAGTATATCGGAAGGTGTCAAGTGATGGTTTATCATCAAATGTAAGATGTTTTACCCACATTTTTACTATTTTTTACACCTAAAATAAAAAAATAATAAGTATAAGTATTTACTTAACGTTTTCCCTACAGAGTGAAGTGATACGAGTACATAATCAATACCTATTATGGGTAAGACAGGGAAGATAATCCTATGCTTCTGCTTCCCTATCTTATTTCTCTAAACTTACCGATCTGCCTGTATAATTATTCCTACCTACCTAGTACACTTGCTGTTACTTACCGAAGAAGAAAATATCGCGGACTTAGCATTGTGGCAGCAAAAGTATGATGAGCATGTGTTACTTAAATAACAAAGTCGAAAAGCTAAAGAGTTAGACAAGATACGGGCTAACGATGATATTAGCTTCAACTCTATTACGATTGACTTACAAAAGGTATGCATTTGCCGACTAGTAACGTTTCTCTGCTTTACTATCTCCGTAAAATAAATGTATACAATGCCACTATTTATGAAGATCGTTCTCCAAACGATGGTCTGTGCTACTTATGGTCCGAAATAGATGGGAAAAAGGGTAGCGATGAAATGTGTACTGCTCTGTAACCTTTAGATACAACGTTTACCACGTGCTGTTACTGAAATATCATTTTTTTCTGATACCTGCGGAGGTCAAAATCGAAACCAGTTTCTGCTTTGTTTAATGATTTACTTAGGACAAACTACCCACCTTGAAGTGATTGAGCATAAGTATTTAGAGTCGGTCGACACGCGTATGGAAGTAGATAGTATACACAGTGCTATTGAAAGTCAAATGCGCCTAATGCCAATTTATTCTATGATCAATCTCTGTAATGTGGTAAGATTAGCTAGATCTAGATCCAATAGAAAGATGAACAAGAACAAGACAGCAAAGAAACCGTATGAACCCATTGTGGTGACCCACACAGATATCTTGGACTTGAAAGATTTAAGACAGAACATAATGATAATTAAATCAATTGACTCTGAAGGAAAAAAAATACACTGGCTAAAAGTAAAATGTTTTAAGTTTCAGAAAAGACAGCCTAACATTGTCCAATACAGATATGATTAGGTTCGTTTCTGAGTATAAATTTCTGAATGTATCGAAAATAGAATCATCGTCGGATGGTTCTCAGTCAAAGAATCTACGAAAACGCAAGACGGTGGAAACAACTAAAGATTTTGATTACAATAGCTAAACCCTAAAAAGGTATGCCGTGTGGTGACGGCGAATAGAATACATGTGTCACCACCCCAGCCCAACTTTTCCTGTCATGGGGGTCGTAAGAGGCGACCGAGGGAGCTCTCCAGAGAACGGGCAACAGCGCTCTCTGTGAGTTAAACCACAACACCACTGCGATCGCCAACCCGCCTGCCAAGGGTGGCGATTACTGGCATTTCACCCCAAATGACGGATCTCATTGGGGGAGGCCCTCGTCCAGCAGTGGACGTTATGTGGCTGATGATGAAAAAAGGTATTGCCGGAGTCTGTGTTCCTGCGCAGTACAGCTTGAAGGTCTTCAAGTCACGGGTGAATAGGTACCTACTGAACAAGTGTGCTCCATCGTAGACCACATCGCTGCTTAACTTTTTATTTTGATACCAAAACTGTAAAACTGCTTTTCCTGCTAGTTTCCTCATAAAAGTAATGTTGGGCATTATTTTTAATTCCAAATACGGTGTATGTATGTATGTACCAAAACTGTGATTGTTAAAGCTCTGTTAAGATTTGTATTTTTTTAAATTACTTAAGTTACCAAGTTAACTTGTTTTCTATTCCATAAGAGATGACTGTACGGAATATTTTGAGGCTGAATTATTATAGTTAGTAGCCCATAACATACTAATTCAATAGTTCACTGAACAAGTGTGTTCCATTGTAGACCACATCGCTGCTTAACATCAGGCAGGATGGTGGTCAAACGCTTGTTCCTAGTGATTAAAAAAAAAGTGTGCTTTGCCATGTTTCAAAAGAAATTTATTGAAGAAATTGTTACGTACGTGTTTAGTTTATGCTGAAGAGCTGTTATGTTATGGATAAGACTTTTATTGCTATGTTTTGTTCATTTAAAACTTATTTCTATAATAAAAAATTGATGCAACTTGGGGTTTTTTTATTACAACATAGAAATACTTAATCAACCCACCAAACAAGTCCCGTTTTGCAAGAAATCATTAAATTTTATTTTGGGCTTTTAAAAAAAAATACTTTATAAAAATATTGATATTCATAAGGTCTTGTTAGTGAACTTATCTACCAATAAAAAAACATTAAATTTAGGATCACTATAATTGTAATACAGAAGATATAGGCAATTAAAGGAATCATAACAAATCCCAAACTTTAAAGCCGTTTTACTCGAAATAATGTATTTGTGGGTTAGTGACTTCTTGCAATAAGCCGACGAAATGTAAATATTACATTCAGACATACACACACTTCACGCCTTTTAATCCCAAAGCGGGGTAGGCAGAGACAGTTGCTAAAGCAAATGCCCACGGTTCAGCGAGCGTGACAGGGGGTGAGCCCATCGACGTTGACCCCATCGCCGTTTGTTTAGTAAGTAAGTAAGCGTAAGTTTATTCCATGTAACAAGGCGCACATCTTTAAAAATGATTTTACTTTCAGATTGTCCTCAATAGAAGTAAACCCGAACGATATTATTTATCAATTTGACTAAAAATGGAAACGATCCGTAATTTCACTATCAAACAATCTGTTTTTCAATTATTATTTAATAATTTTAATGAAACGCGCACAGACATTATAACTCAATATTGTTCACCGGGTCCACTCGTGAGCACGACGCATGCAACTGTCGTCGAGACGGTCGAGAAAAATAACAAAGGTAAGCTCGAGCTTGTCTTTGGTTATATTCGCGCCTATACACCCGGTGAACAATATTGAGTTATTTTAAATCCCCGAATATCACTGAGAAGTAACACAACTGTTTCAACAAATACACAATGATTTTGTGTATCATCTAACGTCGCCAAGCGAGATATACATATACTATCAACTTGTGTAAACATTGTACAAAAATGACAAAAACTTTAAAAATGGGCGTCGTTATTTTTTTTAAGTTTGAAAAGTATTCACTGCTCGTTTGTTTGTTTTTTCTTCTGAGAATCCAAACTGTTGCCTACTTGAATAGAGTTAAGTTGTACGGCGTACACATTACAGAATTAGGCACATTGTACACGCTAAGAAGATTCTCCGGACGTATAAAATTATTCTTGCAGTATTTATGGCTGAATTGTACGTAAAAAATGTCTCCGCCTGAAAATGTGTCAGAAAAACGTCAAAGAATATTTCCTATTGCAGAGTACTGTCGTTACTGTCCAATTTTGACAGTAACGACACTTCTCCGCCTTAGTACATGAGGAACGGCACGAATTCCTATACGAGTGATTTGCAAATTGGAAGCGAACCAAAATAAACTATTTTCTCGTATTTCCAATTTAATTATTGAATTTATTCCATTTGTGTTCTCCAAAATCATAATAATCATTTATTTATTTCACATTTTTGCATAGTATTTCTCTTAAAACTATTGTATTACAAACAATTTATTACCAATCAATATAAAATGATAAAAGAAATAAAAATTAAATAATGTGAAGCACAACTTAGTAGAACAAATAGATAACTAGCTAGAACACACTGGAACAAGGACCACGAGTAGAGTTTTTTTTTTCATTCACCCCTTACCTCCAAATCAGCCATACAAGAATCTGTTTCTAATCTACATGCACTATTTTTTTGCGTATTGAATTCCTCGATCAGCCGCGAAATCGTCGTCGAAATGTGCGACATCTCTTGCTGAGAAAATCCCACAAAAATCGCCGTTTACACATTCGAGTTGCAAATCACCCGTACAGAATTATTTTCTCATCGTGTAAAAGCGACCTTAGCTGAGCATTGCTGAGTCACGTTCAGTTTTACGCAACGTCATCGTAAACAACAGCACAAGTGCCTTTTGACTCGTGCCCGAACACCTGTCTCACTATTGTTTAGTGAACCGGAGAAGGATTTTTCACTATAATCCTTCTTTTGTCATTTAAATACCTGGTATTGTATATATGTACATACACACACAAACAACGTTTGCCGGGTCAGCTATCTTGCTATAATATAGCACACATAAGCACGGAAATGTATACACACATAAAAAGTGTCTAGGGAACAAGTACATTTTAATAGAAGATTGCAATCAAGAATATATTTTACAAAAACTGAATTAATTTATAATTTAGTCATACTAGCTCTTCGCCTGTGTGGACTTCGGTTATATTGCGGTATAAAGGATTTGTTTTTGTTTTTCCTCGGGAATATCAATTTTTCCGGGATAAAAAGTTTTATTATTATTTTAACTGGACTTTTAACAATACGTCTGCAAAATTTCAAAGCAATCGGTTCAGTAGTTACGGCGTGAAAGCGGAATAAACAAACTCACTTTCCCATTTATAATATTAGTAAGATGTGGGGATAAGTAATTGATACAGGCATGGGGAATTAGGTAGGAGACGAATACAGAAGATTAGATTTGATTAAAATAAATTAGATTTTTTTAGAGCTAAAAAGGTTCTTGGTCCCTAGACACTTTAGATGTGTGTATAATACATTCCCGTGCCTATGTGTGCTATATTAGCAAGCTAGCTGACCCGGCAAACGATGTTTTGCCAATATTAACAGTGTTTCCCTGATAAAATATGTACATACATACAAATACTTCACGCCTTACTGAAAAATCATCAATAGCAGATAAACACTGTATATAATGTATCTGGGCAAACAATGTTTTTTTTTTTTTTTTTTTTT
>SJJU01007536.1:0-20512 GCA_012932125.1 Conopomorpha cramerella
TAAGATGTAGATTAGAAGGTAATTACTAATAACACTTACACAATTTTACTATATAACTAGTAGTTCGCCCATCTTATCCCGGTTCTCGGAATAACAAAAAAAAAATGAAATAGTTTTTCTTATAAACTGCTGCACGGAGAGAATATTCCTTTTGACATCCAAAAATATCGCCGTCGTTATCCAAATATTATGGAGAGTAAGGAACATAGAACAGAAACAAAAATGCAGATAGGACATTTATTCGATTCATGCCCTTAGTTTTTTTAATGGGGAATTTTCCGTGACGTCTTTTTGACAGGATTTTCCAGGCTGTTGTTACTTTCCATACATTTCTTACTTTCCAAATAAAGTTTGACAGTAATGACAGTTCTTAGTCCGAAAATCTGTCAGAAAGAAGTTATCGAATTTTTTTTAATATTAAATTTTAATATAACGGGACATTTTTACACACGGTCGCCTGACCCCAAATTAGGATACCCTGTACTATGGGTTTTCCTATTTCTATTTCTAATTCCTCATTGCATTTGATTCTATTGACCTCTATTCTGTTTGGTGTTTCAATTGAAAAAGAAAACAAAGCTAAAACATTATATTGTCTTACCTGCGCCTTTGATAGCGAGTTGACGCAAAGGATGAACTGGTTTGATTTCAGAGCGTGGCGCCATCCAGTTAAGGCCCTTTGTACCGCTGGGATACCGTCCTATGGTATTCCAGCGTAAATAATTATTACAAATTGGCCACTGCCTAATGGAAGCGTTTTCGAAAGGGCAATCCATGAAGCCAAGTCATGGCATCATCAATCTGGCTAAATAGGTGGATTGATGATAGTTCAATGCGCTGAATGGGGAATTTCCACGGCCCCTGTTTCTCTTAGTTATGACAGATGGCGCTAGTTGTATTAGGGGGACAAATGTCAACGAAATTACTAACTCCAAGCAGTCCGTATTGAAGGCGACAGTAATTTTTTTTTATTGTTTGTCTACATGTTACAAAAATGTCTGAAGTCTAAATTACTCACTCAAATAACTAACTGACAGAACTCCCCTTGGATATCTACTAGCGACATCTAGATAAGAAACTTTTGGAGTTTGAAAATTCTCCATTATCTTTATTCACATGAAGACAATATTGACCTGCCTTAAAGGATTGTCCTATGGATACACCTCGTGTGAATGCTTAAATAGGTACCTAGCAGGCCTCTGCTAAATTATTATCATTATTATTACTACCCAACTGGATTCTCTTTTATGTACAAGACAGGACTGGGTACCTCGATTCCGTTATTTGTTAAATGTAATGTGCTTTGTATTGTATAAATAAAATTATTTCATTTCATTTCATTTCATTCCACTGAAGGGCAAAGGCCTCTCTTCCCCTTCTCCACTCTTCCCGATTCTGCGCTGATGTCAACCAGTTTTTGTTCTGGAGGACGTTCTCGTCGCACTATCCTAGGACGGTTCCCTAGTCGATCTAAAATGATCCAAAATATCTTTTATTCTTTAAAACACATCTATCACATGCTCCCTTGAAGAGAAAATTACCTACAATTGTATAATCTAAACAAATCCGTACTAGACATTCATAACTGTACAATAGTAGGTATATTTAAAAACATTTCCTACAGACATGCTGTGGTCACCTCTAATTAGGAGATGCACAGATTAGAAATTAAGGTTTTTAAGTATACATTGTTTGTGTAATCTTCTGTTGGTAATCCAAATAAATAATAAAAAAAAAAAAATCTGTTAGCTGTTTTACCATGATATTTTTGTTCTGTGCCAAATGGAAGGGATATGAGTCCGATTTCAGGCTTCATTCGAAACTAAGATTTATATCAAAAGGGATCGGGAATTTACATCGGGGAAGCTGCAGTTGATGTTACTGAGGAACGATAAACTGAAATAGTCCGATATTTTACCAGTTATGTAGGTACATAAAGCCCGTATTGCTTTGGGACATGACAATAATGAAATCAGACATATTTCTTTCTATCTACGTAACGGAAGGAAGGTATTGGGTGTTGGGCTGGAAATCTGTCACCATTAAACTTACTATTTATTCAGTTATCACCTCCTGTTACTACACACATCAAAAGTGTCTAGGGATCAAGTACATTTTAGAAGATTGCAATCAAGAATATATTTTACAAAAACTGAATTCATTCATAATTTATTAAAAATGTGGTGATAAGTCATTGATGCAGGCATGGGGAATTAGGTAGGAGACCAATCCACCCCCTCTATGGCCTTGTCGTGGCGAGGGGGCTTAGTACCCGGGCAGGGGCACCCGGTGAAGCTAAGAGGAACCCACTGGGCCAGTCTGTTGTAGACTGGCCGGCCCGAGAGGGACCGCTGTCCCGGGCTCGCTTTCGAGCCCGCAGACAAGCGGTCAGGCTGAAGGCCGCGGAGGGAGAGGACAGTCAGCAGTGTGTATTATACTTGGAGAGAGATATTTGCAAGCGTTTGACTATCATCCTGTCTGGTGCTAAGCAAGCAGCGGTGTGTTCTACGATGAAGCACGCTTGGCTTGTTAGGTACCTATTAGTTTTCCCTTCACTTGAAGACGTTCAGACTATACTGCTCAGGAAACATTCCACATTGATCCTAAGAGGCATATTCCTTTAAACCCTTTTTAATGTACAGGCTGCATATTGGCAAGCCTCCAAGAGTTGGGTACTTTTCCGGCCTCCATTGAGAGGCGAAACAGGCGCGTCAAAGCAGGAGTTCAGGCACACATGTTCTGAGAACAATACCTGGAATTTGTCCACACCATTGAGGATTATGGATTCATCTGAATATATAAAAGGAAAAGCTGACTTAATGACTGACTGACTGACATATCAACGCACAGCCCAAACGGCTAAACGTACACGCTTGAAATTTGGTACGGACGTAGCTTAGGTATCATAGGGGTGCGCTAAGAAAGGAATTCCTGAAATTCCCTTGGGAACGGGAATAAACGGGAAAATTATTTTGTATGAAAAATCTAAACGGCTCAAGTTAGACGCTTGAAACTTGAGATGCAGGTACTACTAAACTACGCTAATAAAATCGCGGGGCGTCCACTAGTTAAACATATTTTAAGGAAACGCGCACTGACATGATATTTTTAGTAGTTTAACACGGGTATTATAGCGCGAAAATTAACCAAAGATAAGCATTCAGCTTGCCTTCGCTGTTTGCCCGAAGTTTCGACACAATTACATGTGTCGTGGTCGGGACTTTTAATAAGATTCATTTAGTTTTATTATTAAGTAATAACTGTAACAACAGATAGTATTATGAAAAAATTTAATCGTAAAATTAAATATTAATTTAATATTGGCAAAGCTCGGGAAAGTCAAGTAAGCTCGTGGCAAGAAACAACTGTCTCTAAGGAAACTTATGCACAAAACTAAAAACAATATTTACCTCTTTATTCGAAGTGATATTCAGCTTAATGGTTTTATCGAGTTACGCCAATATTTTGAATATAAAAGTAAAATAAAATATTAATTAATTCTTTAACAAACTTGCTTAAATCTATTAATTAAATTATGGGTATTAATGGTACATTCTTATGAGCAGTTAGGATTGTTTTTTTATAATAAAGGAATTTTATTTTCCTAAGGAACGCAAAGAAAAACAAAACATACAATAGGAACAACACGGAGAGAAAAAAAAGCAGATACTTTGAACCTTACGCAAAAAAAAATAGTAGGACGTTACTATCTCCTGGCATTATCTCTTTCAGTTAAATCTCTAATTGGGAAAAAGGTTAGGTGTCTACGTGTTAAGATCCGTCCCCGCGGGGTGCTCGCCCTCTAAGCTCTGATACAGACTTTGTTTTAGAACTTTCCTAGTTTCTCGCTTTTTACAACAACGGCTGAGCTTTTACTATCTATTTCAGTTCCGAGCTTATTTTGTAGATTGGCCTTTTTTTAGTCCGCAGCGTTGTTTAAGAGAAAGTTTCTTGAATGGAAAGATTCTTGGACTTTTTCTTTATATCAGCTTCTTGAGTCCTTCCCTAATTGAAGCGACTTAAAACGTCAAAGTGCTTTTAGACAAGACGCCACTGTCGGGCGATCCCCTCTCTAGCCGTTTAAAGGTAGTAATTAGCAGATAGTTAAAGTGGAGGGAGACGGATTAAAATTATAGCTTATTAGACTTCTAATAGATTTCTTTATTAATTTATCACTTAGTTCATTTTAAAGTTCTTGTGGATCAGGAAAAAACTTGACCTGGGACGAACCTATTTTGATTTTAATATATGTACACTTCGCTTCTTTTAATCCCAAAGCGGGCAAAGCAAATGCGCACGGTTCACCGAGCCTATTCAACCCAACGTGACAGGGGGTGAGCCCATCGCCGTTATAGGGTTTACACACCTTGTGGTGTGCGGCTTTCATCACGATGCTGTTCTTCAGCGTACGAGCGTCGAGCGTTCAGTAGTGCCTGCCAAGTTTCAAGCGTCTAACTTGAGCGGTTTATTCTCATACAAAAGTATTTCCCGTTAATTCCCGTTCCCGTCGGAATTTCTGGAAATCCTTTCTTAATGCACCTCTACGGCATTTAAACTACATCCGGTATCAATTTCAAGTGCCTACGTTTAGCCGTTTGGTCTGTGCGTTGATATGTCAGTCAGTTAAATTATTCCTTCGTACCTCGAACATGAAAAATGTGCAGGAAAACGCAAGATTTCCATTCAATTTTGATGATATGATGTTAATCATCGCATGCGAACAACAAACGCTTTTTAACCCCCGACGCAAAAACGACGGGGTGTTAAGTGATAAGTTTGACGTGTCTGTGTATCAGTGTATGTGTCTGTCTGAGGCAACGTAGCTCCCAAACAGATGATCCGATTTTAATGCGGTTTTTTTTATTTGAAAGCTGATTTAATCGAGCATGCTCTTAGCTATGTTTGATCGATATCTGTTCACCCACTCACAAGTTATGGGGGTCGAAAGTGGGGATGAAAAATTTAACTTAAATAAATATGTCCAAGTGGGGTATCAAATGAAAGAGCACGACACGTATATTTGGAATCGGGGTTTTCTAAAAATCTGCAATTTGATAGTTATATAATAACAACTTCACTAATGAACTATTCTCACTGAAAGGTCACCAAATTCGAGGGGCTATTCAAGTTCACACAACATTAAACATTCGATTAATCGGCAGTGGCAAAGTTTCCGTTGTGGTAGGTGTTGGGGAAAGTTCGTAAGCTTCATGATTTCACCCTCGAAAGTTTCAGCAGGGACTCGAACTTGGACTTATCGGTTTGGGATCCTGCCAACGCTTTATTAAAGTCTCACGGAGACTTTGCCACTCGCAACTGCCACGGCAGGCCAAGAAAATCGCCTCTTTGACATACAATTTTCCTGTGCCGTTATTTTTCTGGAAAATTGTGTTTTTCGTAAATATCTGGAAAATCTTAAGGTTAGATTTCATATGAATGTCATTGGGTTGGGAGGTTTACTATTATTATCCTTGTCACATAACCTTAGGTTTTAATGACCATTTAGGAATCATCATCATCATCAGCCCATACCTGTCCACTGCTGGACATAGGCCTCTCCAATTGCACGCCACTGTGATCTGTTTTCGGCTTCTCGCGTCCAGCTTCTGCCAGGCATCTTGCGCATATCACCAGTCCACCTTGGCTGAGGGCGTCCTACACTCTGTTTACCGAGACGCGATCTCCACTCGAGAACTCGTTTTCCTCAACGGTCGTCGGTTCTACGGCAAATATGGCCGGCCCACTTCCATTTAGGAATACAGTAGTGTAATAAAAAATGATTGATCTTTTGAGCGTCTGTGGTACAGTTGGTCGAATTCTTGACTTGTAACCGGGAGGTTTCGGGTTGGAGTCCGGCTACTGGACGTGATCAAGTACATTTTAGAAGATTGCAATCAAGAATATATTTTACAAAAACTGAATTCATTCATAATTTATTCAAAATGTGGTGATAAGTTATTGATACACGCATGGGGAATTAGGTAGGAGACCAATCCAGATGATTAGATTTTCTTTAAATAAATTAGTTTTTTTAGAGCTAAAAATGTTCTTAATCCCTAGACACTGTTGATGTGTGTCTGTAATCAACGCAGCTCTTGTACGGTGAAGGACAACATCGTGATGAAACCGCCATGCAATAAGCTCACCCCGTTACGTTGGGTTAAACACACTTGGTGAACCGTGGACATTTCATTTAGCAAGTGCCTCTGCCTACCCCGCTTTGGAATTAAAAGACGTGAAGTGTATTTATTTTTTTGATCTTTTATATTTCTTCTGTTCTTAGTGTATGCAATTTGTATTGTGATGATGCCGGAACCAGAATTATTCAAATGTTTTTTTTTTACACAAGCGTCTGTGGTCCAGTTGGTGAGCGTCTGTGGTCCAGTTGGTCGGATCCTTGACTTGTAACCGGGAGGTCCCGGGTTCGAGTCCGGCTACTGGACGTGTCCCAATGGGACTCTTTTTCAGAGCCTATGTACGCAACGCAACGCTCGGTGAAGGACAACATCGTGATGAAACCCGCACACCACAAGGTGTGTGAACCCTATAACGGCGATGGGCTCACCCCCTGTCACGTTGGGTTAAATACCCTTGGTGAACCGTGGGTACTTGCTTTAGCAAGTGCCTCTGCCTACCCCTCTTTGGGATTAAAGGCGTGAAGTGTATTTTTTTTTCACAAGCTAAAACAGTTTTACATACATACATACATACACTTCACGCCTGTCTCCCAGAGGGGTAGGCAGAGACTAAAGATCTCCATTTGTCGTCCTGACATATCCCTTTCGCTTCATTTACATTCATACATCTTTTCATACATGACCTCCGGTTTCGACTACTTTTCACGCCACCTTCGGACAGGACATCACCAATCTGGTCGGTGTATGTTCTTCTGGGGCGACCTCTACTCACCCGGCCCATTACATCACCCATATAAATCTCTTTCGTTGATCGATTTTCATCCATTCTCTCCATATGCCCAAACCACCGAAGCATGGCCTTATCAATCTTTTACTACATATAATTTGTACTCGCCCCTAAGTTTATTGCAAAATGTTAGTAAATAAATGGGTCTCCAGTCTCCAGTGACTGCTGCAAAATCCAGAATCTAACGTATTGGATACTTAAAAAAAAAATTAACACGTCATAGAAAAATGGTATTTAGCGAGCCTACGACAGTACTGGACGTAAAGCCCAAAATGCGAAACGTCATTTCGGCCCGAATTCACTTAGCACATTCCCTCCCGGCCGCACTCAGCGTCCCAACGTATCTAGGCTACGATTTTACGGCCTTTTAGGGTTCTGTACCTACATAAAAGTCCATCACAATTGGCAATCCTTGCTTATGGCTTTGCTTTGCCTCTATCGCAAAATATTCTCTTGATTGAATATAATAATACACTTCACGCCTTTTAATCCCAATGCTGGGTAGGCAGTGGCACTTGCTAAGCAAGTGTCCACGGTTCACCAAGCGTATTTAATCCCACATGACAGGGGGTGAGCCCATCGCCGCTGTAGGGTTCACACACCTTGTGGTGTGCGGGTTTCATCACGATGTTGTCCTTCACCGTACGAGCGTGCGTTGCGACACCGTAGGTACATATGTTCTGAAAAAGAGTCCCATTGGTAGCCGGACAAGTGTTATTATTAATCAGCTGGGTCTCCGGGAAGCCCTTTACAACCATCCTGCCTGATGCTAAGCAGCGATATGGTCTACAATGAAGCACATTTGTTCATTAGGTACCTATTCACCCCAGTGACTTGAAGACCTTCAGACTGTACTGCGCAGGAAACACATACTCCGGCAAGTCCTGGCGGTTCGCACTATGAAAGTAGACGCAAACCGTTTGGTTTGCGTAAATGGCAAATCCACCTGGTATGAATGATGTTTTGCCGTTCTCCTGGTTGTCCTATTGTAAAAACGCGATGGGGGTAAAGGGAGTAAATAAATCGAGTGAAATTAAAAAAAATAGTAGAGATGATTGTTGTTGGTTGAAATCGATTCGTTATTGTTCAAAATTATTTCCTTAAATAAATAAATATTCTTATTACTTCTCTTTTTTTTCTTTAGCCCGTTTTCAGAGAGGAGTGGAGGAAACAGAGGGAGGCCCTCTGCCCTCTCTCTGTTTCCTCCACTCCTCCCGATTTTGAGCCACCTGTTGCCACCCCGATACATATTTGTCCAAATCGACCTAAATTAACTGTAAACAACATAAATATTTTTAAACGAACACCGACTAGGGCACTGAATAAAACACATCCCTTAAGCCTTAATCAAGCAAATGCCTATAATATTGCCACTTGACCAACACATACTTTGAACCATATTGCAACCTTCACTAAATTATCTAAAGATTTCAGAGAAGATATCACATAAGGGACACTTGCCTTGCACTTGTATTTAAACAGTAAACAATAAATTCACCAAATCTAGCTTTACAATAAAAAGCTAGATTTTATAGTAAACTTCTACCGGGTTTATGTGATGGAGTCGGTAATTAGAATAACAAACGTCAATCCAAAATCCATCAGAAAAACACCTAACCTTGTCGGATTAAGGGTTAAATTATGCTTCACAAGATTGATAACATGAACAGCAGTTATAATATTATTTATGTATACATTAAGGGCCCTGTAATAACCGTTGTGTTAGTAAAAAGGCGTTTATTGGTATGGGGGTAATAATATAGATTAAAATAGCCATGAAGTCTTTTTAATTTTGTCCCAAAAATGAGTTCATGTTTTGCATCTTTTGCATATTCAGAAATAATTTGATTAAGCTCAGTGAAGGATAAGATAAAAACAACGTTGGCAGCTGGTACACATCGCTTTGCTACGTTGCTAGTAGAAAAGTGTCCTATTCACTTGGACAGAAATTGACTAGTTGGTTAATAGGCACGATGCAGCTGACTTTAGGACTTGGCGAGATTCCCGCGTCTAACACAATATAAATACTTCAGTGATGAGCTGAGACAATTGTCGTGTCCGTTACCCGACGCAAAGACGACGGGGTGTTACAAGTTTGACGTGTCAGTGTGTATGTGTCTGTCTGAGGCAACGAAGCTCCCAAACGCATGATCCGATTTTAGTGCGGTTATTTTATGTTCGAAAGCTGATTTGATCGAGCGTGTTCTTAGCTATGTTTGATCGATATCTGTTCACCCACTCAAAAATTATGGGGGTTGAAAGTGGGGATGAAAAATGTAACTTGAATAAATATGTCCAAGTGGAAAAGCACGACATATATCTAGAATCTGTATAATTGTTCAAAAGTTATGAGGGTTGAACATGGGGAAAAAAGTTAACTTTTTACAAATATGATCAAATGAGGTATCAAATGAAAGGGCACGACAGGAACATTTCAAATCGGAATAATAAAAAAATTTGCAATTTAATAGTAACTATATAGATGTATGTATTTAGTAGTATCTATTTATGCACATATAGTACCAGGGTATCAAAGAACTCAGGTGATCGTGTGCGTAGTGTCTTGGGATATTATTATTACAATAGACCTACTCAATATTTTGGAAGGATCACTCTTTTTTTGTATTCCAGCGTAGTGGGTGGCGACCTGACCTAGTTCCCAAGACCTGACCTGATGAGGTTATTATGCTAAGAGACTGCCGAAGTCTGCCGAAGGTTGGAGGCCTTAACGGAAATATTAAAAAGGTCTGTGCATTCTTTCCAAAGGTCAGGAGGTTCAACGAGACTTTAATAAATAAGAGGGTAGAAGACGTTGCCCAAATAAAATGTATAAAGGGCGAAATATTTTAAAACTTTTTAATTGGTAGGATTATGTACAAAAATTTGGCTTCGTTGCTGTGTGACCCGCTAGATTGTAGATATGTTAAACCTGCAATCATTTCAAAACAGACTAATTTACAGCAAGAAAGAAGCAAATTGGGCTCATACACACATCAAAAGTGTCTAGTGATCAAGTACATTTTAGAACATTGCAATCCAGAATTTATTTTATTTTACAAAAACTGAATTTATTCATAATTTATTCAATATTAGGTGATAAGTAATTGATACAGACATGGGGAATTAGGTAGGAGACCAATCCAGAAGATTAGATTTGATTTAAATAAAATAGATTTTTTTAGAGCTAAAAATGTTCTTGATCCCTAGACACTTTTGATGTGTGTACCTATTTCTAAAAGTGATTTTTCTTCATGTCAAATTTTGTAATTTTAAAATCCGATTTTTCACCCAAAAACTTTGCCCTTTCAAAAGATTCATACTATTTCGACCAGCACTGTACTAAACAGCAGATATTACGAGCTGCATCAGGAAGTTGGCACGTTCGATACCCGAATACGCCTACTCCAGGTCACTTCCGTCAGATAATAGTTCTGGGTCAAGGAGTGACCGACGGTTGACAGATGCACGTGACCCAGCCTGACTTGTAACCTAGTTTTGCATTGACAATCTCTCGAAGGCTGGGGTAGAGGGACTGTGGAAAGGTCTTCCACGTGACCCCGGGCTTTGTGGCCGCCATGTGCTAGTGGGTGTACCGGCGCGGCCGGATATTGCATTATCGGTTGAGCGGAACTGTGCTTTGGGGCACGTGTCTTTAGTGTAGAAATTGCATTTCAAGGTTTTATGAGGTAATTGACTTAGTTTTTCGTAGTGTTTAGTGCCTTTCTGAAAATATGTAGAGGTTTTAAGTTTACGTACATTTTCTGTGGTTTAAAATGAATTTACTTATAATTCCAGTTGGTCGGATACTTGATTAGTAACCGGAAGGTCGCGACTTTTCGAGTCCGGCTAATGGACGTGTACCAATGGAACTATTTCAGAGCCTATATACGCAACGCAACGCTCGTACGGTGAAGGACAACATCGTGATGAAACCCGCACACCACAAGGTATGTGAGCCCTCTAACGGCGATGGGCTCACCCCCTGTCACGGTGGGTTAAATACGCTCGGTGAACCATGGGCATTTGCTTATTAAGCAAGTGCCTCTATCTACCCCGCTTTGGGATTAAAAGGCTTGAAGTGTATGTATATATTATATGTTTTTTTTAAACCTGGTGAACAAGCGATTGACCACCATCCTGCCAGATACTAAGCGGCGATGTGGTCTTTTTTTTCTTTATAAAAAAAATTAAAACAGAACCCAACAAAATGGAATAGCTTTTATCAAGGGCAGTGCAAGAAACTTTCAAATTAGTTTATACTCATACGTTTTTATAATACTTCTGTCCCAAGTATTTTTCAGCTCTTTCTGCAGGGGCAGCTCTTTCAGGGACACGTCCTGAAATTATCACAACATAAAATCTATTGACCAAAATCGAATGTCCACAAGCACGTTAACTAAAAATTAAATTAAAAAACTAATTTTCTTTATAAGTTTTATAGTGTTGTGGCACCGTATCTGCAATATGTAACGATGTAATTAACTTCATCATCATCATCATTATCATCAGCCCATACTTGTCCACTGCTGGACATAGGCCTCTTTGGGCCTCTCCTAACTTATTGTATTCAAATTTTTCTTCACTCAAACTAACCTGAATGCTCTCTCCGAGAGAGGGTCTCTCTACGTGATTCTGGGTCACTTAATAAAGCAATTTCGAAACACTGCTTACATTATATTAATTAAGAATAAAACAAAACACGGCTTTTAATCCCAAGGCGGGGTAGGCGGAGGCACTTGCTAAGCAAATGTCCACGGTTCACCAATCGTATTCAACCCAACATGAAAGGGGGTGAGCTCATCGCCGTTATAGGGTTCACACACATTGTGGTGTGCGGGTTTCATCACGATGTTGTCCTTCACCGTACGAGCGTTGCGTTGTGTACATAGGCTCTGAAAAAGATTCCCATTTGTACATGTCCAGTAGCCGGACTCGTACCCGCGACCTCCCGCGATCAAAAGTCAAGTATCTGAGTAACTGGACCACAGACGCTGACACATTATTAATTAAATCCAGGTATCTTCAACATACGGCAAGTAAACAAACAAAAGGCATACTAAGCGGCGAATCTGCGGGCTGTCCCACATCTTAAGTAGGTCACGACCGAAGCTCGCTGGACTGTTTTGCCTAGCTAGGCTAGACTTTACGAATACCCTGAGACTGTTACTAGGGTTTTGTGCTTTATGACCCTAGATGGCGTTTCTGCGGCCAAAGATTCTGTGGTTCTGTACAACCTAGAACTTTATGTGCGTCGAATAGTTTCAATGTTGTTTGGTGTGTTATTAATAAGAGAACATCCTGTTATACAGAATATCATCGTCATCTGCATCAGTTCACATTCGTCCACTACTGGATATAGGCCTCTCCACCATCAGCCACAGAACTTCCAAGACTGGACGAGGGCATTCCCCAATGATTTCCAGGATCATTAAAAATGCAAACAATCGCCACGTTTGGCAGGCCGGTTGGCGATCACAGTGGTGTTGTGGTTTAACTCACAGAGAGCGGTGCTGTTAGGCCTCTGGAGAGCCCCTCGATCGCCTCTTACGACCCCCACGACGGGAAAAGTTGGGCTGGGGCCTCTTCAATTGACTCTCAACTCCCTCTCGTATGCAGCTTCTGTACAGAGTATAAGTTAAGTTTATGTCTGTCACTTTTTCAAGTTCGGATAATCGCTCTCTGAAACAGAGACAGCCGTAGCCGGTCTAGCTGGCGGTTAGTTTGATCTTCCAACCTGGAAAATCCAACCTGGGTTGGATTCTCGGAATCATATGTGCTAGTAACCAACCTAGCTGGCTACAGCTACAGCCGGTCTTGAGCCCACAACCTTTCAACATCGTTTGCTGCTACGATGCCAGAGCGATGCAGCTACCAGGGTATAATAGGTTGAGGCCCCTCTGTCGTATAAATATACGACAAAGCCTTAGGGGCGGCTTCCCATTTGGATTTTTCCTTCTAATTTCCTTTCTTTCGCATTTCTTTCTTGCCGATTTAGCAACCAGGGGGGTTATTCCGATCTCCCAAGACCTATTAATTACCGAGCTTAGGGTAAATTCTCAAATGTATGTTTCCCAGATTTCTCCCTAGGGACAAATCTCTAGGGTAAGAGATCGGAGTATCCAGGGTCCACAAAGTACACCAGTTTATCATGAGGTCAAAAATAGTCAATTAACAGTTAATTACATACTCCACTGACGCCCAGAGGGGTAGGCCGACATAGTAGACATCCGCCTGCCACGATCCTGACAAGTCTATGAAGGTAATCATCAGCCTCAAAATGATACTTTAAATAAAATAATAAAACATAATACAGGTTTAGGTATGCATTTATATTTTTTTTTCTTTATCAGGACAAGCCCACCACCACCCAAGCCCTACCTGCCTCTCTCTGTACGGGCCATTCTCTGGAGACGTGCGCGTCTACTTGCGCCTGCCTCTTTTCAACGCAGACGTTTTCTTGACTCCATGCAAGTTATCTTTCGATCCCTGTTTTGTTACCAACTCTCCCCCTTCTGGGTCATATTACGGAGACTTCGCGTCGGGTAGGGTACTTATCAGAGGCGTGCATATCATATTGGCAAAAAAAAAGACACTGCCTACCTTAGTATTTTGGCTAACTAATAATAGAGTTATTGCTAGAAGATTTTTTTGTTGTACTCGCGACAGAGGCTGACGAAGGTCCTGTGTTTTGTGGATATGTATGCATTGCAAAAAAACATATGTATGCATTGCA
Source organism: Conopomorpha cramerella (assembly GCA_012932125.1). Lineage (NCBI taxonomy): Eukaryota > Metazoa > Arthropoda > Insecta > Lepidoptera > Gracillariidae > Conopomorpha > Conopomorpha cramerella. The sequence continues at coordinate 13,658 of SJJU01007536.1, forward strand.
ATGCAGCGCATATATATATGTTTTCCTCATATTTCTATACCGTCTTTAGTAACTATGTGCAGGGGCGGTACGTCCATAGAAGCAAATAAGCTCTGCATACCCTGGCAAATTGACTAAAACAATTAGCGTAGTTAGGTATCTATAACACATTTAGTCGTCACGTAGGTACTGTTAATTAGGCAATTTATCAATAACAGACTTTCGGTTATTTAAAATGTGCATCGAAAACACAAATTCGTTCTAGACCAATCAAAACACTAATCTCTCATTAATCTATTAGTCCGCGTGTCAACGAAAACAAATTCGTGCAATGTTGCATCATCGTTCCATCGATAGGTAACACAAATTTCGCCTCAACCAATCAAACATAGTATTTAGCGCATCAACGAAAACAAATTCATGGGACGTTGCCGCTTCGTTGCATCGTCTAGCCCGGGGAAGCTGCTAGACCTCAAGCTTCCTATTTTTTTTCTTTCTCTGTATACATCCCTTTCACCTCGGTCTATTAGCGCGGAGCGTTACTATGAAAAATATGGAGAAATTTACGCCACAGCGTAAGCGCAGCTTCTTCCGCATTTTTTCATACATTATTGGAATAATAAGGGCTAGAATGCTATGACAGTGCGTAAATATGTGCGACAGAGAAAGAGTGTATGTGTGAGCGAGCGAGAGAGATGTTGCCGGCCATGTTGACATATTGCAAGTATTGTTTATTTACAATGGAGCGCATTGTTTTAGGTTATGTACGTTCATTCGCGCCTATTTTAATAATTAAATTAGACAAAAATGGAGACTAAGGTGTGAAAGTGATGTGTATAAAAGTGTTTATTTACAAATGTGGGTCGATTCTCTGAACTAAATATGAGTGAAAAGTGCAGAGTCGCGGACGAATTTCGCCGGGATTGTTTTTATTTGAACTTGGAGCAAACACAAGGTATTATGAGGTAGTTTATTGTTTTTTTAGTGTATTTACTTAGTTAGGCAGACTAAGGTATTTAGTGCTTTGGGAAGAGGAAGGCATCCACATTCCACAACGATCTGTTCAGTTCTGTTTCTGGCATACAGCGCCTGAATCAGCTGCTTAGCAAAATTTTGGGAAGTAACGTAATTAGATATTAATTTTGCTAAACTAGTGATTGATGTTGTGATCTTCTATTGAAATATTTTGTAGTCTGGCACAAAATTGGTACCTACTTAATGTTATTTTAGTGTCGTATGTACCTACTCATAGGAGACAGCTTACCCTGATGAAAATTTCACGGCACGCCACTGACTATGTGGGATCCAAAACAGAAGGCTAGCCCCCCCTCCCCCCCGTGATCTACCCCAGTCGTCACTGATTGAGCTCTTGTCTATTTTGGATGCCGCTGTAGATCCTGGCTCTAACAATATAACAGGAATCACAGTGGAATTTGAAGCTGACCGCCGAAAACGACAACATTTTTTTGACTTATAAGACGCAAAAGGCAAAGCTCACACCCTGCAGTGGGATCCAGTAGGCTAGTAATAATAATGGATTAAATTCTTTTTTTTATCTATTCTAAAACGGTTCAAGATACCAGAAATATATGTATATATGAAGGAATTATTATTATTCCTCTAAGAATAACTCACTACAACCGTTTTTAGTGTAATCAAATTTGGTCGAAATTAATGCATTATTTGTTATATAATATTATAAAGAGGAAATAATTGTATGGATAAAAAAAAATTTTTTTTTTTTAATTGTATGAATGGATGTTTGTAACGAATAAAAGCTACTTGAACAAAAAAAAACGCGAGTAATACCGCGCGTTACCAGCTAGTGTTTCATATTGACATTGGGAAATGCAATAAAGAATTGAGTATTGAGATTTCCGTAGATAATAAATAAAGACAACCTTAAACTTTCCGTGCGTACAATAATGTCATTAATTTCACATGTTTATTTTATTGTATGATGTCACAATAACATTACCTGTGTAAGAAGAGTTTCATAAATTACTTGTATGCCTCGGGCCAGGTTAATAAACATGACCATCTTACTAATATTATAAATGGGAATGCGAGTTTGTTTGTTTGTATGTTCCGCTTTCACGCAGTAACTACTAAACCGATTGCTTTGAAATTTTACAGACGTATAGTTAGAAGTCCGGTTTAAATAATGGGGTACTTTTTATCCCCGAAAAAAAAAACTAAAATATTCCTTTATACCGCAATATAATCGAAGTCTTGGTATACAAATATATGATCGCAAATTTTGGTTTTGAATTATTCGTGGAAGTCCAGAGAAGGTTTGTACATAGAGAAAACTATAAAAAAGTGACATCCGCTGCTGGACACAGGTCGCCCTGGACTATACTACACTTATTTTATATTCATATTAATAGTTAAGACAGAACAACGTCTGTCGGGTCCACTAGTATACGTATATATGATTTTGTTATTTGTCATAAAACTAGCTATAAGCGCGAATTGAAAATTTACTGTAAGCCTGTTTTCTTTAATAAATAAATAAATCAAAAATTATACCGCAATGTTGTACTAAATCTAGTATATAACTTAACAATAATCATCATCATCATCATCAGCCCATACTTGTCCACTGCTGGACTGATGATATACGCAAGATGGCTGGCAGAAGCTGGATGCGAGAAGCCGAAAACACATCACAGTGGCGTGCAATTGGAAAGGCCTAAGTTAACAATAAGTATAATTAATATTTAGAAGAAACGAAATGTAATAATTCAATAGAAGTATTAGTACAGGGCGCCGAACACTAATTAAAGACAAACACATCGAGCAAATACGTTGCCTTTTGTAAATGCTCGAAAATATCAAATCACCTGTAAAATCCGAAATTATCTGTGAAATGGACCGATTGATTTAGTGATTCAATTAATAAACGATTACCAATTTAACCCAATCAATTATTCTTCCATAAATTGTGCTAAATCTTTGAATGTATAATAATACTAGCTGCCCCCGCGAACTTCGTTCCGCCTTAGAGGGGATACCTAAATTTTCTAAGTTTCCGCGCAATTCTTTATTTTTTTCTGTCATAAGAACCTTCTCCTCCCCTCGGTTCTAAGCTACATCTCTACAAACTTTAAGCTAAATTAGTTCAGCCGTTCTTGAGTTATAAGTGTAGTAACTAACACGACTTTATCTTATATATAGTTTCTGCTTCCCGCTCGGAATGAATTAAACGTCGTCTACGTGTTTCTTCGAAGGTCTCTGCGGCTATGTACGAAGCTTGACGCTCAGCATCTAAGATTTGGCGAGTTTGGGTTTGCTGAGAGGTCTCAGTAGCTCTTTGAGCCGCGTGACGCTCGGCATCCAAGACCTGGCGAGCTTGGGTCTGCTGAGAGGTCTCAGTAGCTCTTTGAGCCGCGTGACGCTCTGAATCCAAGATCTGGCGAGCTTGGGCTTGCTGAGAGGTCTCAACATCTCTTTGAGCTGCGTGACGCTCTGCATCCAAGACCTGGCGAGCTTGGGTCTGCTGAGAGGTCTCAACATCTCTTTGAGCCGCGTGACGCTCTGCATCCAAGACCTGGCGAGCTTGGTTCTGCTGAGATGTCTCAGAAGCTCTTGGAGCCGCGTGACGCTCTGCATCCAAGATCTGGCGAGCTTGGGTCTGCTGAGAGGTCTCAGTAGCTCTTTGAGCCGCGTGACGCTCGGCATCTAAGACCTGGCGAGCTTGGGTCTGCTGAGAGGTCTCAGCAGCTCTTTGAGCTGCGTGACGCTCGGCATCTAAAACTTGGCGGGGTTGGGTTTGCTGAGAGGGCTCAACAGCTCTTTGAGCTGCGTGACGCTCGGCATCTAAGACCTGGCGAGCTTGGGTCTGCTGTGAAGTCTCAGCAGCTCTTTGAGCCGCGTGATGCTCGGTATCCAAGATTTGGCGAGCTTGGGTCTGCTGTGAAGTCTCAGCAGCTCTTTGAGCCGCGTGACGCTCGGTATCCAAGACTTGGCGAGCTTGGGTCTGCTGAGAGGTCTGTGCAGCCCTTTGTGCAGCATGACGATCAGCGTCTAAATTATGACGGTCTGCGTTTGCTCAAAAGTTTCAACAGCCCTTTGAGCTGCGTGACGCTCGGCATCTAAAGTCCGACGGATCTTTGAATCCTCTTCGGATTCCAGTGATCTAGCAAGTTTAGCAGCCCGAGCTCTGCTAGAGCTATTAGCTAAATTGGACTTTCGTTTGCGAGTCATCGTAAAAAACAAAAATAAAATGAATCGAACAAAACAGATATACAGATTGAGATTTGTTATCAAATAAAAACCTCTAATAACCACCTACGTATTAAAAATTTACGCTCGCACGACGATGTGTAAGTATAAGTCACGTTTAAATGGAAAAATAAAGAAACTAAGAAATTAAATTACCAATACTTATTTACTACCAATGCATAAAAATAGTAGGAGGTAAGTAGGTTAGTTTAGTTTTACACCTACTACGACCTATTAGATTAATTAAAAAAAGGAAATAAAAGCAAATCGGTTTTTTTAAAGTAACGGAAACTATATTACCTACTATAACTATAAACTAATAATACTATTAACTATGAACTAAAAGATCCCGAAATATTAAGCATGTACAAAATTAATTTATAGGACCTAACTAAAAAAAAAATACTACCTACTTAAAAAAATACGAAACAATAAAATAATTTTACTGGATCGAAAAAAGTACCTAAATCTTTGTAACGCAAATTTCTCTAATCGCATGCGTCCGACAACGTCGTCTGCCCTCACGTATCTGCCCGTTCGGGTAGGCATAGTTATGTAGATTCGTGCGCCCCCCCACCACACGACAGCGCCGTTGCCGGCCGCCACACTTCGGCGAATGTGCGCGACGACGACCGACGACCAATAACAGCGGCGGTGATGCTGAATATTCGTTTAAAAGGATTTTTTACTTCAAAGCCAATTTTTTTAACTTGATACACCCAAAACTTCGAAATATCATGTTCCTAGGTTCAGTGCTTAAGATTTTGTACCTATACAAAAAGTTTGGTTTCGTAGTTCCCGTTCCGAATCAGTTCCGTTCCGTTCGAATTTCGGAATTCCGTTTGTAGAAAATCTCTGCACATCCTAAGAGACCTACGTAAAAAGTCTCATGGTTTTATCTTAAAAATGACGAACACCCATACAAACTTTTAACCCCTATTTCACCCCCACACTGGTAAAAAAGTAAAAATGCTAAAACAAACGCTTTTTGTATCTTATTTAGTGCTTAAATACAAAATGTAATGTTTTTATCTTCAAAAATTACGAACTTCATACAAACTTTCAACCTTTATTTCATCCCTTCACAGTTCGAAATTTCAAAAACGCTAGAACAAATGTTTTATTATTTCTTATCAAGTGCTTAAATATAAAGTTTCATGGTTTTATCTTTTAAAATTAAGAAATCCCATACAAACTTCCATCCCCTTTTCAACCCCTTACCACCCCTATTTTGCAATAAAAAGTAGCCTATGTTCTATCTCAGGGTCTAATGATTGTCTGTGCCAAATTTCATTAAAATCGGTTGAGAGGTTTAAGCGGGAAAGCGTAACAGACAGACAGACAGACAGACAGAGTCACTTTCGCATTTATAATATTAGTAAGGATAGGTAAACGACTTATTACTTTTTAATACCCGTATATGCATATACCTTTGCAAATAATAAGGCATACAGTGAACCGTAAAACATCACGTTTTCTGTATACTGGTTCGTAAGTAAATTCATAAAAAAAACTTACAAGCACTGACCCCTCCGGACGACCTCGACATTTTCTTAATCTTGTCACTTTTCCAGCTTGTCTCTATTTTAACTAGTCATTTATTACTTTGTCTCTCTTTTAAAATTGACTCGTTCCTAACTCGTGTCCACTCTGGACGATATCGACATGTTTTGAACTCGTCTCTTTGAATCATGTATTTTTCTCTAACATTCACTTAAACATAAGAACTTTACCAAGTTTTACTTAAAAACGAATTAGGAAGGAATCAGGTTAGGACGGAGACAAGTTTAAGAGAGAGGACAAGTAAGAAAATGGCAAGTTAAAAAAGAGACGAGCTGGGAAAGTGACATGATTAAGAAAATGTCGAAGTCGTCCGGAAGGGCACTCACTGACTATGGTTCACAGAACCGCGTAGGAAACATACGTACGCCGCCCTCCGCCGGGGTTGAATTCAGCATATAGTCACGTGATCTCACCGCGATGTAAGAAGACAACTTATCCAAAAGGAGGCACGTTTTGACCCATATATGCTCCGCTTATTATGCTAATATTCTGTATTGCATAACTGATGTACCCTGCTCGCGCGGAACGGTACCTTGCCAGAGTATTTTGAGCTGGCGACTGAGGAAAATCTCTCAGAGTCTTGGATCAACGTTACGAGAGAAGTGTGACTGATGTTGGCCTGCGGAAGGCAATAAGGATCGCCTTGTGGGAACGTGCGTGGAGACACACATGCGTTACACTACACACAAGTCGGGTAAGGGGGGGATGAAATTGTCTTTCGGAATATTGTGTAATGTGCGAAAAGAAAAAATATAGGTCACTGTTGAACAGATGGTGGGAAAATGTAGCAGCTGTGGTTTTAGTTGGAAATATTGTCTGATAGTTAACAAGAGATTCCCGGTTAGGTTTTTAAGCACCCACGGTAGTATTACACCGTTATTACATACATACATACATACACTTCACGCCTGTCTCCCAGAGGGGTAGGCAGTGACTACAGATCTCCATTTGTAACGGTCCTGACGTACCAATTTCGCTTCATCTCACCCCGTTATTAATAAACAAAGATGTGCAATGAGTGGAGACCGCGTCTCGGCAAACGGAGTGTAGGACGCCCTCAGGCAAGGTGCACTGATGATATACGCA